>SKCR01039885.1:0-101151 GCA_019454045.1 Zanthoxylum bungeanum
ACTGCGAGGAACTTATAAACAACTTTCATCCTATATGATGCTTATTTCTTTCCACGGATTTCTGATCTATGAATGTCCTAGTAATACTTTTGGAAACTTACAAATAAAAAGCGTTGTTTGGTGTGGAAAATTACTTGTTAAATTTCAGGGACAGCTCGTGACCTCCCTACCTCTATTTCTCTCTAATTCAGTTTTGTGTTCGCTTGCTTTTTTTCACAGAAGAGGTTTTGTCATCTTCAGCTGGCTTTTATATTTCATATGCTTATTAAATGCTGCTAAAAGCCATCAAATCTGTTTTAACATCTCCTATGTTTCCATAGAACTAAATATAGAAGTTTTCTTAAGGTTGTTCTATCTTAATAACTGTAATTTCGTGGTAATATCAATGTAACAGGTACAAAGATTACAACAAAAGCTTCAAGAAGAGATGGAAGTGCATGATATTTTGGAAAATGCTATTATGAAAAATACTGTTAAGTTATCTAGTCCATCATGCTTCTCCCACCAAGTAAGCTGCGCTATTATTATTATTATTTTGTTTCAATATATCCTTTGACTAATATCATGTATTTATAATTGCTTGGATGAACATTCTTTATGTTGTGAACAGTTATCCTTCGGTATTGATACTTACCTTGTTTAAATGATTTTTGAAGTCAAATTACTTAAGATGTGTACAAGAGTTCCCTCTATGAACCTGTATGTTTTGTTCTTTGCAAGTAAATTAAGATCATCGAGTCCCAAACATTATTAGGATTTCATCACGTAATAGGTTATGTGCACTTGGGCTGGCTGCATGTAATTTTTTTATTCTGTAATAAAGATAAATTTTGTGGAATTGGACTAAATGAGGATATACTTTCTTTGAGTTCACTGTCACTATAAATCATTGTTTTGATATTCTTTTTACTTCAAATTTAGAGGGTGATTCTGTGTAACACATTTCACTCACATTTCACTGAACTGATAATGATGTGGTGCTGACTGATAGTCCAAGCGGTACACCATAAATTCAATGCCTCCCAACTTGCTTATTTCTTAATTATCCAATTGTCCTATTCCATAGATGGCCCTACAAGATGTCGCAATTGGAATCACACTGCATCAAAGTAAACAAACATTTAGTTTAAACATTCATTTGTTAAAAGTCTAAAGCTTTACCCGTAGACATTTTCATTTCATTCTTTGCAGATTAGATAACATCAAAATGAATACTCAGTTCTATGGAAATCCCTTTTTTATTGCTTGTATTACAGATTAACCTACTATCCCAATCTGATTTGTGAATTCCCTATTCAATTGAGGAGAGGGCTTTTATTAGGTTGCTTAACATTGTAAATTGTTGTAAAATCTTTATTTTATCATACTTGTTTAGGCTCAGGAGCTTCTGTCTAATATCGCTTTGCTGGAGAATACGGTTTCAAAACTTGAACAAGAGATGGTCTCTTTGCATTTCCAGCTTAGTCAAGAAAGAAATGAACGGAGGCTTGCTGAATTCCGTTTAAGGCATTCATCTTCTCCATCACTGTCTGGTTGCTCCCCTGACATTACAGAAACACCGGTAATCATTCTGATTTCCATTTCTTTCCAACGTGTTCCAATAATAGAATAGCCAGATAAAATATTGTTTGTTCGAAATGGAGTTCTTATCTACTCTTAGAGCTCATTGATCTTTTGCCTGGGTTATAAATCTTACTTTCTGCGTAAATAATATTTCTGTTTTCTGTGCAAACTTGATTCCAACAATTTGGATCTTATGTATTGCGTTCATGTAACTTTTTCTTCTTATCCAGAGTTCATCTTCTTTGAGGTCTTTGAAGCATTTGAATGCTTATGAGCATCATTCCTCAGTAGGTAACTCATGCCGCGAGTGGGGAGACCAACTGTCAGAATCTACCAGTGAATCATCTTTTACAGAGTTAACAATGGAGGTATCTCTAGATTTTCTCCTATTAAGTTTTTGATCATGCTGGGAGCACATACTGACATACTGTACGTTCAACTTGTAGAATTTTAATTCATCTGAAGGTCAATATGCCTTTTTGTTATTGAAGTTCATGCCGCAAACATTTTCCCAACACCAATTATTTGCTGAAAATAAGTGATCTCATTATTTTATTATTTTAAGTTTAGAGCATCATCAAATTTGATCTATTCTGGTGAATGTAATGATGTACAACTATTTATGCCCCTTTTTATCCAATGTTTGAAACTAGACCACATATTTCCCAAGTCAGTTTGAAAGACTGCTCCTTTCCTGCTTGTTCAAAAAAGAAGCTGCAATAGGAAGGTTTCTGTTATTTTAATGGTGTACATTTAATATTTGATACTTTGCATCAGAATGTAGATGATACAGCTGTGCTTTTGAGTAAGAAGAAAATATTCCCTAAGACGGACTTCAAATCTAGTCAACCTGTGGAGTTCAGGAAGATTCCTACTGGAATGCCACCTAAAGGCCTTTGGGATAATCCTAATCAGTTATCAGAAGAGATGGTACGGTGTATGAAAATTATATTTATGTCTCTAGCAGATTCTGATATACCATCTAAATCTTCTTCTTTGGAGAGCCACTGCTCAACTCTGTCACCACGTGGGCATCTTTCAAATTCATCATTGTTGTCATCATCTGATCGCTCAATGATTTTGTCACGGGTGCAGAGCCCTCAGATTGATATCCATAATATCTCTGGAGTTTTGGCATCAGAGAATGCTTTTGATCCCTATAGTGTACGTGGAAAGTTAAGCTGGGCAGACATTGGAATCTATGGATTTGCAATAGAAGTTTCTTGGATGTCGGTTGGTAAGAAACAATTAGAATATGCTTCGGAGGCACTAAGGAGGTTCAGGTGGGATATCATTTGACTTTTGAATTTTTTTCCTCTTTTCTCTCATCAGTCACTTCTAATTTCTATTATATCAGTTGAAGGTACAAGTTACTGTTATACCATAAAATACTGAAGAATCTTGTGATTACATCTGATTTAGAAAAGCAATTATCAATGTTTTCTTCCTATAGCAAATTTTAATTTATACCATTTCGGTTACAGAGTGACTTGATATAGCTTTTCACGTTGGCTTCAAAATTAGCTTTTTTTTTCTTTTTCCCCTTCTATACATATCCATATTAAAATACCTAGTGTACATCTGTTCTTGCCAAGACATTAATTATTATTGAATCAAGGGGTATAGCCAAGCCTCTTGTAACACACAATTTTTATCTGAGACTAGAGCTGATCAACACTAATATTTTACTCTTTGGATAGCAGAACACTGGTTGAACAACTGGCCAAAGTGAACCCTATCCACTTGAGCAGCAATGAGAAGCTTGCTTTCTGGATAAACCTATATAATGCATTAATCATGCATGTAAGACTCTTTCTTTTATTAGATTTTTGCTTATGCTATACTATGAGGTAAACATTTAATTTTGCAAAGCACATTCTCAACTAAGGGTGTTCACGGGTCGGGTTGAGTTTTTTTAAATTTTGTGAAACCCGATCGAGTCGGGTCACGCGTCGACAAACCCGAACCCGAAATTTGAGTATGCAAATCCGAGCGGGTCTGATCTAGTTTGGTTGACGGGAAAAAAAAATTATGTATTGATTATTTTGAAATATAAATACAAACTATTTTATGTCCCGAAACTTGTCATATATATAAAATTTCAAGACAATAAAAGTTATAAACAATTGAAATAATAGTAAAAACTTTAAAAAATAATAAAAAATTTAGAAAAATAATATAAATCTATTGTATCGAGTCGGGTTGGGTTTGATTGTCAAACCTTTGACTTGACTCGCAAAAATCAGGTCGGATTGGGTTAACTCAAAAATGCATCTTTTTTTTTTTGAAACCCGAGTGGGTCGGGTCGGGTTGCGCTGGGTCAGGTCGCGGGTTGACCCGAAAATGTTAACACCCCTATTCTCAACCATAAGGTGTTTCATGGAAATGACATGCTACACTTTACCTTATTCTTCTAATACAGGCTTACCTGGCATATGGAGTCCCAAGACATGACTTGAAGCTCTTCTCTTTGATGCAAAAGGTGTGATTCCGGACTTGAATGGGCTCTCTCCCGTATACTTCTGCAGTTTGCTGTTGAGATTTTGAGACCATAACTCTGTTTTTGTTTTCTTCATTTTCATTTTCTTTCCCAGGCAGCATATACTGTTGGGGGACATTCTTACAACGCCGCTGCCATTGAATATATGATTCTGAGGATGAAACCACCACTACATAGGCCACAAATTGTATGCACATTGTTTAATGATATTCTTGAATTGTTAATTCTCTTGTTATATCTTATTTCCTTATTTTCTAACAATATTTAGTATTAGGCTTTGCTCCTTGCCCTTCAGAAGTTGAAGGTATCAGAGGAGCAAAGGAAGTGCACAATTGATGAATATGAGCCGCTTGTGGCCTTTGCTCTGAGCTGCGGAATGTACTCATCACCTGCGGTAATTTTCAGTAATTTTTTTAATTTTTTATTTTTTATTTTCTATGTTCTCTTGGTTATTTAAATCTTTATGTACATCCTGCATAGTCATAATTTATTTGACATGGTAGCAATTGGCAAATGCAGGTAAGAATCTTCACTGCTAATAATGTAAGAAAGGAGCTTCAAGAAGCTCAGCATGACTTCATCCGCGCTTCAGTAGGGTTTAGCAGCAAAGGGAAGCTGTTGGTGCCAAAAATGTTGCATTGCTTTGCTAAAGGCATTGTGGATGATTCAAATTTGGCTGTTTGGATATCTCATTACCTTCCACCACTTCAGGCTACCTTTGTTGAGCAATGCATATCACAAAGGCGGCAAAGCTTTCTTGGGTCTCGCAACTGTGGCATTCTTCCCTTTGATTCGCGATTCCGTTACTTATTTCTTCCTGACAAAATTTCACGGTGATGATGATGCCTGTTTGTACTTTTCATCCTTAAACACCTTGGTTGGTTGCTTGGTCTGGCTGGTAGTTCAGACTCTTATCCTGGGTTCTAGATGAGATGATGCTTCGAAATTAGCTGTATCTTGGTCTCCTTGAGAGTTACTAGGATGGTTACAGTTTTGGCCCTTGCCCCACAGACCAATCACATCCCCCTCGGATTGTTGATTAGTAGAGGTAGATACGGTGCTTGTTCTGTTGAGTTATGTTCTGTATTATTCAGAAAATGTTCAATCAAGGTTTATAGGATTTTTGTTTTACCAGATATTGATTGTCCAATGTGAAACTACTATAGAGTATAGTATGCAGAAAGATGAATACGGATCAAATTTGGCAGAGAGAAGGGAAATCAACTATAGCTATTAGCCCTACCTAGCTAAGCACCTCGTGAAACATCGAACGGGGAGTATGCCCCATGAGAAATCAAATCTACAATACTTTAATTAATTAATGCAAATTGAAATGGACAACAATTGTGTACACAAATGGGGGCGCATGCAGATAAAAATGAGGAAATATAATGTGTTCATTCACTTTAATATCTACAAGTTTAGTTTAGCCCACAATATTTAGGATAACAATCTTAATCTAATTTTCCCTATAAATAGAGAGCATCTCTTGTAATTTATAATTAAGAATTAATAAGAAAAACTTGCAATTTTACAAGGTATTCTCTTCTCTTTTTTCGCTCTTATTTTATAATACGTTATTAGCACGATTCGTTATAATCAAAGACGAATCATCATATGTGAAAGCCTGAAACCAATTTGCTATAATCATAAGTCATGGAAATGACTTATGATTTATATGCAGCTTCTGTTTATAATCAAAATCAAAAGAAAAATCATTATGGTTTATGATTGATATGAGGTTTTGATTGTAATCAAATCAAAAGCCAAATCATGGTGGCTTATGATTTATATGTGATTTTTGATTTGCATGCTTAATTCTTATATTGCAATCCAAATTCTTATTATTTTTAATATTGCAACTTGAAGTTTTGCAGTATAAATAAATAAGAACCAGAAGTTCTGAATTTCAATATTAAAATTAGAACTCGTAGTTCTAATTCAGAACCTGAAGTTCTAAATCTCAATTAGGGATGACAGTGGTTAGGGTTTGGTGCGGGTTTGCCTTTACCAAACCCGCACCCGCATATGTAAATAAATTACCAAACCCGCACCATACCCGTTGCAGGTTTTAATTTTCATTACCAAACCCGCACACACATATAAAAATAAATTAACAAAATCCGTATTGATAACCAACATATTATTTTACGAGTTTTTAAAATATCATAAAAAAATAAATTTTCCGTGATAGAATATTCTCCATCTATAATATGAAAATCAAATTAAACAGAATATTAAACCATCTATAATTTCTTCATATGTTAGTGGAGTTTGGTTTGAAGTTAATATGAAGTCGCAAATACTAAATAGAATACTAGACCAAAAACAATTCCAAAAAATGATAAAATTGACAAAAAAATTAACTATAGATTAACTACAGATTAAATCAATATAAGAACAAAAGTAATAAAAAAATGATAAAGTTAACTATAGAATATGAGTCCTTTTACATGAGTGGATTTTCTTGACCCTAAAAAATATAAAACAAAAAATTTAAGTTTGCGGGTAGTGGATACCCGCTGTGGGTATTCGCGGGTTTTGCTTAATTACCAAACCCATACCAAATCTGCAACAGGTTTTGTTTAAATTTACCAATCCCGAACTAAATCTGCTTAAGTATTTACCAAATCCTACCTATTGCGGGCGAGTTTTTACGGATTTGCGGGTTTATCGGCAAAATTGCCATCTCTAATCTCAATATTAAAATTAAAACTTATAGTTCTAATTCAGAACCTGAAGTTCTGAATCTCAATATCAAAATTAGAACCCATAGTTCTAATTCAGAATCTGAAGTTCTGAATCTCAATATTAAAACTTAGAATCCGTAGTTCTAATTCAGATGTTGAAGTTCTGAATTTCAATCTTAAAATTAGAACTCGTAGTTCTAATTCATTATGTTATGTTTTATGTATTTTTATTATTGTTTTTATGAGTATGCTCTTTGGTTGCCATTAACTTGGATCATCCACATCATAAAAAATTACGGATCTATTGTCTGCTCTTAATTTTTATGGGTGAATTGTTGTACCCCTCTATCTTCATTCTGCATGCAATAACTAATCAATTTTTCTGTTGTGAATCAATTTCACGATTATCATTAATTAATTTTACCTCATTAATTAATTTTTTAGATTAGAACCTGAAGTTCTAATCTCATTGATTATTTTTTTAATTAAAACTTGAAGTTCTAAATTACAAAATAATTATAGAACCCGAAGTTCTAAAATTTCGTTAAGTTCTAACCCTATCAATTAAAATTTTGGATTAAAACCTGAAGTTTTAAATCTTCCATAATACCTGAAGTTCTGAATTTATAATATTATATTTATGAATTTGAAGTCTAAATATTAACCTTATCAATCAAAAATTGAAGTTCTGAAATATAACTTCCCTTTTAAAACCTGATGTTCTAAATTTAAAAAAATATAAGACCGGAACTTGAAGTTCTGGATCAAATAAATATTTTTAAAGAGAACTTCCAAATATGTATATGTAATTTTTATTTACATCATATGGATTTATGTGATTTTTTTTTATTTTCTATTTATTTTATCTTAATTCTTTTAAATTATAGTATATATATTATTACTGCAAGAAACTTGCAATAATAAAAAGCTAATCAGACCTAAAGTTTAAATTAGCTTCTAATATCATAACCTATAGCTAGCTCTGAACTATAATTTTTAAATAAAACATGATTTTCTCATAGAACACTAAAATTAGTTTCTTAATATTCCCAGTAGTGAAGTTAATTCCAACTACGTATAGATATATTAGAGAAACTCTGTAGCAGTAAATGAATAAGGCTCTGGTAAGTGAAATCATAACACACTTGTGAATACAATGTATAAATTTGTATTACTCTTTTTATATCCCTTTATTTACTTTAAAATTATTTATTTCCATTTACTTACTCCTTACACTATTGAATTATTATTTTAAGTTTATTAAGATTTAAATAATCACCATATGTGATATGTTTATGATAAAATGTTAGATCTTTCAAATATTCAGAAGATATTTAGTACTTTCAAACATCTTGAAGATATTATTTTGACTGATACAAAAATACAATGATTATATACTTGATGTACACAAAATTTGTATCTTATTTGTAGATATCATTGATCAACCATTATGAAGATTTTTAGAAATCATATAGACTTACAAAATAAATTATCCGCTCTCAAAAAAGAGGAGGAGATATACTTAATTGATAATGTTGTTATATATTTTTCGAGATACGAAATATTTCTTGAACTTAATATTAATTGAAGGCTTTGGAAGAGCCATAATTTTAGAAGAAAGTGGAACTAAACTATATATCGAAAATATTTTATATTCAGCCATATCTAGTAGAAATATGCTGAATTTCAAAGATATCTGCTGAAATGGTTATCATATCAAGACACAAATATATATTTGTTAGAGTTGGTGCTTAGAGCGCCAATCCAAATAATGTATTGTACATTTTATTATTTATTAATAAAATAACTACATTTTCATTTCAATATTATTAATGGTAATGTCATTATGCATATTAGATTAATGTATAAATATGCTAAGAATGACATCGATCTTATAATAGTCTTGTAGTAATACTGGACATTAGGTGGTCCGACATTGAGAGAGTATTACTAATATAAACTTTCTTAAAGTAAATATTCTTAGTCGTTGGTTTGGAATACGGTCGAATTCCTATAACCTAGAAGGCTAGCACATGTCATATATTGGAATTAGAGTTCCAATGGTTTAACAAGATGTACCATGAGTTTTGGAAGCTCGTATAGACGTGTGGGTATTGGTTGAACCGAATACTGAATGATTCATATGTGATTCCTAATAGTTGGAAGTACACACCACCGTTAATGTGAATCCCCTCGAGTTGAGTAGCATATGTGATCATTTGGCTATATGATATCATTGATTTTGTGTGAGATCATCCACACTTATATGCCATGTATGTCAGTAATCTTTCATGGTTTGGCCTCTAGACCAATTCACTCGTTAATCAAGTGTTTATCAAGATAGGATCCGTCGGCTCGTATGTGTACCATAAGAGGTTTAAGTATCTATATGAGTAAGTCACAGTTCTTCAATGTATAAACTATTGAGAGAGTATTACTAATATAAACTATTCTTAAAGTAAATATTCTTAGTCGTTGGTTTGGAATACGGTCGAATTCCTATAACCTAGAAGACTAGCACATGTCATATATTGGAATTAGAGTTCCAATGGTTTAACAAGATGTACCATGAGTTTTGGAAGCTCGTATAGACGTGTGGGTATTGGTTGGACCGAATACTGAATGATTCATATGTGATTCATAATAGTTGGAAGTACACACCACCGTTAATATGAATCCCCTCGAGTTGAGTAGCATATGTGATCATTTGGCTATATGATATCATTGATTTTGTGTGAGATCATCCACACTTATATGCCATGTATGTCAGTAATCTTTCATGGTTTGGCCTCTAGACCAATTCACTCGTTAATCAAGTGCTTATCAAGATAGGATTCGTCGGCTCGTATGTGTACCATAAGAGGTTTAAGTATATATATGAGTAAGTCACAGTTCTTCAATGTATAAACTATTGAGAGAGTATTACTAATATAAACTATTCTTAAAGTAAATATTCTTAGTCTTTGGTTTGGAATACGGTCGAATTCCTATAACCTAGAAGACTAGCACATGTCGTATATTGGAATTAGAGTTCCAATGGTTTAACAAGATGTACCATGAGTTTTGGAAGCTCGTATAGACGTGTGGGTATTGGTTGGACCGAATACTGAATGATTCATATGTGATTCCTAATAGTTGGAAGTACACACCACCGTTAATAGGAATCCCCTCGAGTTGAGTAGCATATGTGATCATTTGGCTATATGATATCATTGATTTTGTGTGAGATCATCCACACTTATATGCCATGTATGTCAGTAATCTTTCATGGTTTGGCCTCTAGACCAATTCACTCGTTAATCAAGTGCTTATCAAGATAGGATCCGTCGGCTCGTATGTGTACCATAAGAGGTTTAAGTATCTATATGAGTAAGTCACATTTCTTCAAGACTTTGGCAAAAGCCGATCACCTATGGTTGATCGCATTAGTTGTAAAAATCGTGGACTTATCGACATGAGATGTGTGTCTTGAAAACTTGACGGTATATTCTATGTTTCTTAAGTACAACTCGGATAGCCTACGACAGAGGGATTGTTAAACATATGTGATGACCTCGACTTGTATAGTCCAGAAAGGCCGTTCATGTTCTTCACGAATTCGTAGGTCACTGAATTCCATATATATTAGCTAGGCTTATATGACTAACGTGTTTGGATTTAGAGAGTCCCATAATATGAAGTGTACTCGTTGAACACTTGGGTAGCCGATAATTTTTGATAATAAATAATATTCAATATTATAATTATCAATTAAGATAATCAAATATTATTGGATAACCTTGATTATTTACTTTGACCTAATTGGATTAATTGGAATAATCAAGAATTACACAAGGGCCTAATTATAAATTCATAAATATCTCTACCATTTGATGATATTTTGGTAAATGAAAATATATAATTATATGTGTATTTGGCTTGATTTAATTGGATTAAATCAAAATGATAGACATATAACTAATCCATTAATTAAACTTTATCTTGATTTAATTGGATTAAATCAAAGTGGTAGACAAAGGTGATTAGTCACACCTAATTATACATATTTGGAAAAATTGGATTAAGCCCACATAAAAGTTGATTAGAATTTTTATTAATTAAAAATTGCCTAAGTTTTGCTATAAATTGCAAGCTTGAGAAAATATTTTAGTCAAGCTTAAGAAAGCTAAAACAAGCAATTCCTAAAGAAGTTAGCCTAAGTTAGAGAAGTGTTTAGAGAAGCTTTGGAAGTTCTCTACAACATTTCAATAATAAGAAATCAAGAGTGGATCTTGGAGTGAAGCTTGCTAGCATTGGAATAAAGATTGAGTCTTGGAGTCAAGCTTGCTAAACCTTGGAAGTTCTCCAACCATTTCAACAAGGAGAATGAGATTGGATCTTTGTATCAAGCTTGCTAGGTAAGTTTGATATTCTCCTAAGCTATGTTATTCATTAGTGAGTTATCGTTAATGACACATATGCTGATGAATTATGTATTGGATGCATAATAACATAGCTTAAAGTTGAAATTAGGCTAATGAATTGTTTATAGATGCTTTAGAAGTATAAACACACAATATGCTTATAATTGGGTCAAAGATGTTCATGTTGGACATGAAATAATTAATAAGAGTTTGAAACACTATATTAAAGCTTAGAGCTATGACTACCATTTTAGAATCACTTGACCACCTTTGAGTGACCTAGAATTGTTCATGGGTCATTTCATTATGAGATTCTATTTTGGTTTTTATTTTGATTCAAACAAATAAGTATATGTATTTAGAATACATGTATGTTAGTTGTATAACATGTGTTGTGGTTGGTTTTGATGTTAAAATTGGTTTTAAGGTGTATTGAAATGATAGGAGAAAATTGGAAGTGTTTAGGATTGTTTTGAAGGTTAAAATTGCTCATTGCCCAGGGCAGCGTCGTGATACTGACCGTCCAGCGCGCGACACTGAGTATCAGACATCTGGACATCACGACTCTTACCCTTGCGCGTCGTGACTCCGGGACGTTGAGCTCTCGCAGATTTGGATGTTGCGACGCGGAGACCTGAGCGTTGCGACTCTGAAGTTGATGAATATTAAAACTTCATTTTCTCCGTTCTGGAATTTCTGGACTCCGATTTGGTCCCAGTTTTTTCCTACGGACTCGTATCAGAATGTAGTTTTCATTAAAATATTTTAAAATACATATATACCTAATATTCTTGGGTTAGACCCACTTCCACTGCGTGGGGGTACAGATCCGACTTTAGGGGTTCCACAACCGCTCCGATAATATTTACTATTGGTAATTATAAATAAATTAGAACTTGAAGTTCTTAGTTGTAACTCTTCGAACCAAAATTTATACATCTATCATATTCATATATGAACCTGAAGTTTGGAAAATTAATTATATAAATTAGAACTGGAAGTTCAATGATAATTTTTAAATCTAAACCTGAAGCTTAGAGTTATGAAATCTAAAAGAGAATTCAAAATTTTAGGGAACAAAATAGAACTTGAAGTTCTAAGTTACAACTTTAAACATTTAGAACCTAAAGTTCTAATTTTACAATATCATATATTTGAACTTGGAGTTCTATACATGATTATGAAATTTTTTCTGGATGTCTTATTATACAATTTTATTTCATGGTGTATAGATATTGGAATGTGAATCAAACTATGTGCTTGGAATGTACCATTAAGGAAAATAAATATCTATGAATGATGAATATTTTCATCTGCCATATATTACAAGAGAGCTTGAAGTTGTGTCTATTAGAGTAAAACATATTTGGTCTACTATTATTGAGTTTAACTCAACTTTATCTACTATTACTTCACAGCTGAAATTGTGAATTGAAATTTTTTTGATTGGAAATACGATATTTATTATTCCTTGAAGTGAAGGTAAAATACATATCATAATGGATATGTAAATGTAAAAGAATGACATGATTAACGTCCTCACAATAGTCACGAATCCTTATGATGATAAAGTAATAAAAATGGATATAATCGACAGATAAAAAATAGTAGAGTGGCTAAAGATCCAGCAGATCTTGTTTACCTTAATGTGTTAAATCTCTTTAACACTAAAGAGAGAAAAATTAGATGTCAATTAGTACTTTATATTGTGTGATTTGTTTATGTTTTACTTCTAAATATTAATATTGCATGGAGTAAAATTATATATCATATATGGTCCTACTGACCTAATTGAAGGTCCTGAAAAGCGCCATAATCTTTTTAGCAATTGAACTTTTAATAGATTATCTTTTTAAATATTTCCATTTAAATGAGATAACTTTTCTCTCTTTAAAAGAAATGAAGGAAGCTTCCTGAAGTAAGCTTCCTTAGTAAATCCTTAGGAACTCGACATAGGTAATTTGCGTTGGTCGTAGGAATAATAGCGTGTGATATTATTCGTTGAATAGATTTCCCCACAAGATAGAAATATACCTAAAGAATATACGTAGCTAATATTAGAACTCGACCTTAATGAATTCAGATTAATTTCATTAACATGGACATATAGTTAATGATTTATTCTGAATATATTCACATGACCATCGAAAGTGGCTTGTGAATTATTTAGTATTCTGGGTTAATAATTAATAACAACAACCCAATTGAATGGAAAGTGCCTGAACTTATTGCCTGCATGCTTAAGTGAAATTGCAACCCTAAGTTCTTCTATCTATAAGATTTTCCAACGTATGTTATTTGATTTTTATTTACTCTTCACTTAAATAATTAAATCAACTATTCTTCTCAATAATTTAGTTTGAGTTAAATAGGTTAGTCTTGATATTAATAAGAGAAATATTAAGTCCATGTAAGTTTGACATTCGACTAATAGTCAATGTATTACTTGAGCGATACGTACATTTGCGTAATAGATTTATAAAATCGCGATCAGAAGAATATGTTAAATCACAATATACAACTAGAATTTATATCTTCTCGGAATTCGATATTGACCCAAGATAGACATCATTCAAGGGGACGAAAATAAAGTTATCTCGAGGCGCCACTTGAGTCTCACGGTGTCGAACTAACAACAAAGATTTCAAGATATATTTTCATATATGCATCTCCCACTTACTATTTTAAAATTTTAGTTTTCTATTGAAATATTTCATATTTTTTATTCCTAGTATTTTCTATTAGATTATGTATGGTTAATAACATAATCTAAACTCGTGTAGATAAAGTGATCTTTCTAATTTTAACCCTTAAAATTAGGTTCACTAATAATTAAAATAAGTTTCTAAAATTCATTTTAACCATTCTTAATTAAACTATTTAACTAAACTTTTAGTGATTTTTCCAATTTTAACCTTTAAAATTAAAGTCATTAATATTTGTCAAATTAAAATTTCAGAATTTTTTTAACTTATCTTAATTAACATTTTAACTAAGGATTTAGTGTTCTTTCTAATTTTAACTCTTAGAATAAAGATATTAAAAAAATTTAAATTAAATTTCCTGAAATTATATTTAACCAATTTTAATTAAATATATGTATTATTCTAGTCCATTTTAAACTCTTTGAAATTATGAAATTTATTTTCTTTCATTACTACATCATCAAATAATGCAACTACATGTCATGGCATATGAAAAGATATGAGTAGGCATCATAAGGTATATGACATGTTATTCAACCATTGTATTGAAACATACATATAACTAAAAATAATAATAACATATTGACCGGGTTCTTAATTTTTCTAAATTTATATACTAATCTAATTAGTACATAATTTTACCAAGGCATTCCTTATTCTTCAACTCTTGACTCCATGTTGGCAATGATCACTTTGTATAGTAACTTTTACAATAATTAGCGATGACGCTTCATGTAGTAGTGTTGGACCACATCATCTACACGACACCTATACTTACAATAGTTACTACAATCGTAGTCAATATCACTACCAAAAATTACTCAATTACTACCCATTTTCTACTTTAGGTTCACGCAACGGGTAGAAAATTTACAAATCAATTTACGAAAATTACATCATATGAAAATACATCAAAAATTACAAATGTCTTTACATTCCAAAAAGAAAAATTATTTAAGAGCCAAAAAATGCATGATGAAAGCATTTACATATTCGTCAACATGAATTAAAAAATAACACATTAATATGCCCACTAATTCATAATATACATTTAAATATATTTGTTAGTTCCATATTTGTTGGCAATATCCGTAGCAAAACAAGTTCAATTGAGTTGTAATGAGTCTTGAAGATCTCAGAGTAATAGGACTGATATTGGGAAGACTGTGCATGGAGGAATCAAATATGCGTTAGTGATATGTTCGTGTTTACGTTCAAATGAGTAGCGTTCGTGTCATGTTTGTATTTGGGTTCGAACAAAACTTGGTAGAAGGTACCAGTTCGTAGAGCGTTCATCTTATTGTTCGAACGAAGCTTTCTAGTTCGTGTCATGTTCGCGTTCGAGGTGCGTTCGAATGAGTGGCATTCGTGTCATGTTCGCGTTCGAGATGCATTCGAAACTATGTTCGAAAGAGTTTTCGGAATAACGCGCATTCGACACGTGTTCTTATGGCGTTTGAATGCCTGTGCATAAGTAGGTTATTTTGGACACGTTTCGCTTTTTTAAACCTGTTTTGCACAAGGAAACCCTAGCCTTTGCCCTACCTATATAGACAAACATTAATCCACCTTCACTATGGTTGAAAACACATTATTCAAAACCTAAAATCTTCGATGCTTTCAACTTTCTTGATTTTCACTTTGAAGACTCTTTTGTTTACATTGTCTTCTTTCTTTTGGTGAGACTAAACTTTGAGTGACCATTAACACAGAAACACAGCCCTAACCCAATTTCCTAAGCCTTCAGATTTCTCAAGGAGGAAGATTGGTAGTTGAAGTTTCGATATTGCATGCTACAGGGTTGATCCACTTGGAGACTTTAGAGGTTGTAAAGAATGCCGCTTGGCGCGGGCTTGATGAGTTCCTCGGGTTATTACAATTGTGGGATTAGAGTTGGCAGAGTTGCTGCCATAGATCTTATACCATCACTGTAAGCGTTTCTCATTATAATGGATTTTGACTAGTAGCCTAGATACCCGAAGTGGTTTTTTACTCGTACGAGTTTTCCACATCGTTAACAAAATTATTGTGTTGATTTTATTTTCTGCATTAGTATATTTTATTTGATTGATTATTGTTGGAATTAATGATACTTGGTGGTAATCCATAGTAGCAATAATTAAGACTTGTCTCCACCACGGAACTCATATCGATCAGCTGGTGTTACCGGCTTTTGATGCGATTTGACTACATATTTCTCTATTTTTGCATACGTCCACGGGGTTAACGGAGTAATATTCTTTTTTGCTGATTCTCTCCTATCGAAAAACATCTCTAAATGGTCATCCTGATATAGTTAAGTAAACTAAGCATCGGAAGTACTCGGGCCTCTTTAAATAAGGCGTTCAAACTTTCAGCAATATTTATTGTCATCATGTTATATTTTCTACTTGAAAACTCTTTCCTTGCCCACTTGTTGCACTCTACAGACTTTTCTAAATACCTTAATGCATCTGCATTAATCTACCAAAGTTTTGAAGTTGCGGATTGATGAGTGGTAAATCTATCACTATTTCCCACTCATTTTAACATAATATTTTGTATAGTTTCTTGAGTTTTGTGAATATTTTGATGTGTTTTGTGTTATTTTGTAGATAAATAAAGTTTCAGGACATTCTGGAGGTGATTTGGAGCAAAACAGTGAAAATTGGCAAAAATGGCATTTTCATAATTTGTTCGAACGTGCACCAAGTCCATACTAACGTGTGCCGGGTCAACGGGTCAGAATCTGAGAAGTTGACTTTGCTAACGTGCGCCGTGCCACGTGTCACCATCACAGCCGATCTGCTAACTTGCGCCTGCCACGTGTCATCATCTTAAGATGCCGACAATCATCATCTACGCTAAAATGCACTTGCCACATGTCAAAATCTCAGCGGATCACACTAAAATGCGCCTGGACACGTGTCGCCATCACATGTTGCCGACATCACAAAGTCAACTGCCGACATAACAGTGCCACATGTCACGATCTCGCGAAGCCAAGCAACATGTGTCGAAGATCAACGCGCGTCGCGACGCCGGTACCAACTTTTGCCTATAAATTCGGTTCCTCTTCATTTCATTTGGTGTGCTTTCCTTGGGAGTTTTTCCCTGTTTTTAAAGGATTGCATCTAGTTTTTGTAAAAATAAATAATATTTAATTTATGTATTTTAATTTTCAGTAGTAATAACAGTTCTTCTTCTTCTTTTCTTTTCTTTTATGTTTTATAGTTAAATTTCTGCTGGGGTAAAGGTGAAACTTTTTTACTTTTATAATTTAGATTAATCTCCCTTAGTTATAATATATAAATTATTTAAAACCTGACTTAATAAGGATATCGCCTATATGGTTAGTTGGTAAATATCACACATATTTATATATTATAATAAGGGAGATTTCTAAATTATAAATAGTAAAAGTAGATTAATCTCACTTTAATTATAATATGGAAATTGTGATTTTAATAATATGGATTAAAAGTTGATTCTGCCTTAATGACTGGTTCTAATTATGTAACATAATGTGACACCGCCTATATGGGTGGTCTTTAGGTGATAGATAATTACCGCCTATATGGCTGGTTTATGGATAAATAATAACACCGCATTTATGGCTGGTTCAACTTAATTAGATAATATTGGCAATTTCCATATTATAATAATTTGAGATTTCTAAAAGTAGATCCTCTATCCCCAGCAGTTTATTTTATTTTAGGGAAGTGATGAAACACAATATCCACACACTTTATAATTGATTTTCTTTATTATGGGTAATTCTTTAGTTTGTTTATTGAGTCTTAAGTTTAATGCTTCTTGTTGTCTGATCACCAATAAGATTGATGTGGTAAACTTAAAATGAACTAGACATAGGGATTTTAGGTTTCAGCCTTAGATTCAATAGCTCACGATCTTCCTTGAGGATAGAGAACCCTTTAATAGATTTCCTTACAGGATATGAATATACCTGTCGGGCGGGGGTAGCCATAATTGAAACTTAATCTTAATGAATCCAAGTAATTTGGTTGACATATGAATATGGTTCAATTGGGTTATATTAATGTAGGCACTGCATTTTTACGCATAAGTCCCTATGATGAGTCTCATTTTGGAGACACTACCTTTTAAGTCACGGAGGTCACGGAAAACGGACATCGGAAGGGGAATTCAGAATAAACAAGGTTCACTGTTTTCGTTGGTGCTACGTTCGTGTATACGTTCGAACGTCAAACAGATTGCGGGCGTTCGTGCTGCGTTCGATGATGAGTTCGAACGGTGTCGGTAATTCTGGTTTTGCTGCTAGCCTCACATTAAGCCCAATTCGCCCAAACCTTGGCCCACACGTCCAAGCCCACTTAAAACACATATTTAACACATGGTGAAATCAAAACAAATCTAAAAATCACATACCAAATTAAATAAAATACTTACACAAATTAAAGAAATTGCATGCCTAATTAAAATCAATCAACAAACTAAATGCCTAATCTAAACCAATCAAATATAATCATACCAAGTTAAAATCAATCAACCAATATATTATTCCCAAACATAAAATATTGTATGCCTAATCAACATAAACTAAATATTCAACCTCCCTAATCCAACACCAAATCATATCCATTTTTAAATACACAAATCCCTTCCTTGTCAAGCCTAACCCTTTGCCTATAAAAAGAACCCTTCACCAACCTTCTCAAGGCTAGCTAGCTCATTCACATAAGAAACACCCAAGCTCATAGACACAACTCCCCCTCACCTCACCGAAAAACACATCCCAAGCAGCCCTAGACACACACATAAAACAGCCCCCGAACCACACCATAACACCACCGAAAATAACACCCAAAACAGTAGCCAAAACATCCCAAACACAGTAACTAAAATACAGCAGCAAAACAGTAGTAGCGGCGGTAAATCGGAGTCAAAACAGCAGCAAAAGACGGAGGACGACGACCCAAAATAGTAAGACAACGAACGAGAGCAGTGAACCAGTGAACCGGAAGAGTTGCGGAGCTTTACCCCTTCCGATCTTCGTGAAACGCGAGTCCGAGAGACGACTTAAAAGGTTAGACCTGAGGGCACTTTTTCATTAGTTTATATTCGTTTCTTTTATTATTGAATTGTATTCACATGAGAGTCGTTTATGGATGCGTGTTGTGGGTATTGGATGAATGGAAGAGTGTTGTCTCTTGTGGTATATAGGATGGAAACCCAGACGTAAATTCCGTAGCCGAATCCGAATGGACGGTAGTGCGGTCTGTACTTGGGACACAACTCCACGTACCACTTGAGTAAAACGACATCTCCTCTTGTTTTGAGTTGTTTTGGTTTATTTAATTCTTGTCATTTAAATTCTGCATGTTGTTTATCTCATGATACGATCGAGTGCATGGGCTTAGTAAGTGCGATGAAAGGTTCCCTAATTGGAGGGTTAAAATCCTTCACCACGATGCTTTGCCGCACCGATTGATGTGTGTTCGGTTGAATGCGAAATACGTTCAATCGGACATACTTAGTTTGATATGATTGTCTTTATTTTCGTATGCATGATTCAACCGAACGCATGGGCTTAGTAAGTGCGATGTGAGATCCCCTATGGGGATGGGCTAAATCCCGTTACCACGAGGCTTTGCCGCGCCGGTTGATGTGTGTTCGGTTGGATACAAGATACGTTCAATCGGGCACACTATGTTTAATATTATTGCTTTTCATTCTATGTATGTATGATTCAGTCGAGCGCATGGGCTTAGTATGTGGTCTAAAGGTCATCTCTTTGAGAGATCAAGAGCCCCAAAAGGCCACCTTTACGGCAGTACTTCGCCGCGCCCCCTTTAGTTTTGTCGTTTATGTATTGCATCCCATTTCATGCATCAGGTCTGTTCCCGTTCGAACGCGTTTACGAACGCAACTCGAACGCGCATGTATTTTGCCTTGTCATGCATCAGGTCTCCCTCATGTTCGAACGCGTTCACGAACGCCATACGAACGTAGGCATTCTGTTTCATTTCCGTTCGAACGCGTTAACAAACGCTATACGAACGTGAGCATTCTGTTTCATTTCCGTTCGAACGCGTTATCAAACGCCATACGAACGAGAACCTTCTGTTTTCCGTTCGAACGCGTTTACGAACGCTACACGAACGCGCACCCACTGTCTTAGTTTCATAAGTCATCAGGTCTGGTTCCGTTCGAACACGTTCTCGGACGCTACACGAACGCGAACCTTCTGTTTACCATTCGAACGCATTTACGAACGCTACACGAATGCGCACCCACTGAATCGAGTCATCTTCATTAGATTTCATGCATAGTTTTCCTAGTAGTTATCCCCACATGTATGAATACAACTATGTTAATGAATTACAATTCATATGCTTGTGTCGTGATAACATTTGAGTATTATTTCTTGTGGTATATCGGATGGAAACTCAGACGTAAATTCCGTAGCCGATTCCGAATGGACGGTAGTGCAGTCTGTACTTGGGATAAAATTCCACGTACCACTTGGAAAAGTGCCCATATGTATGTTTGTATGGTTAATATGTGTGCTTGTGTTTTCTTGAATGTAATATGCAAATAAAGTTGTATGTTTGTTGCTATTTTGATATATGTTAAGCATGCGATTTTAGATATGAGATATATGTGAAATGTGTGCATAAGTTTTTATTTTGCATATGAGAATTTAGAAGCATGATACTCTTGGAAATAAGTGTTACTTAAGCTTGATTAAATTATTACATAAATCCTTTCATTACAAGTGACATGAGTAAGGGACCATTCCGAACCCAACAGTTTGAGGTCTTCCCTTGCGAGGGGTGAGTGCGGCCTTAAATCTTTGTCCCGGTTCACACCGGGTGGCGACTCCATATTATTTAGTATTTCCCAACTAGTGCCGCGAGCCTAGAACAGCGTCGCCCAGGTCCTGTTGTCTACAATTAAGTATTTGCGTCTGACTATCGGAAGATGCTTTTGCATATCATCGTGTTTCAGGTTAACAAATTAATTTATTACACATAAATAAGAGAGTCAATTCATCTTTTTAATAATATTGTGTGGAGTCATGACCCTAGATCTTTGAATCTTTTCTATTATTTTCCTTAGTATTTTCTTTTGAGTCTGTTTTTATTTTATTCTGCAAAACCACATTCAACCAACCAAAAGCAATCAATTCTCTTCTCCCTTTAATTAGATATTTGTAAATAAATAGATTCAACATTTAATAACAACAGTATGAATTAAGTCCTCGTGGGATCGATATTTTATACTACATGAATGATACGTACGCTTGCGTTATACGTGTGTGTTTACGCCGGTCAAGTTTTAGGCGCCTTTGATGGGTACTTATTTTTCTTGAGTTGTTAATTTTGAAGCTATCCAATTTACTTGTATCCAATTTTCTTTATTTTTATCTGTAATTTTTATTTCTTTCTGTTGTTCTCAGGTGATTGAAAAATGGAACATTATTGGGAGATTGAAAGATTTCGAGCTTTACTAGAAGAAGATACACCCAAAATCTGTGAGCAATAGTCCGGTTTTCTGAGGCCTGTTGTCCAGCCCAACAACTATCACTGGATGTCAGAATCAAGCAATTCTACATTTGTTCAATAGAACGAAATGGGGAGATGTGTAATATGTGATGGTAACCACCCGAGCGATCAATGTATATACCTTTCAGAGTGGCAGAATTATTGGAATCATTCAAGGTACGAAGAATCATCACATTGTCCATCTTATCCACCATCTACCTACGAACTTCATCAGGAACCAGAACCATGAGAGGAAGATCAGTTGCTTCACATGCTCAAAGATTGGTTCGAGGAACAAGAAGCTTAATTTGATGCACAAATTCATAGTCAAGCGGCGTCTATACAGAGGATGACAGATCGAGTTAGACAATTAACAAATAACCTGAATCACATATCTCACAGAGTAAATTCAAATACTACTGAAGAAGCCTTCGAATATCCTGAGATTCATCATGACATCATAACAGAGGACGAGGCTGAGCAATATCAAGAATCCGAGGTATCAGTTCAGGAGCCTGAACCAACAAAGTCTCAATTTGATTTTTATTATTCTGACTCTGACGAGGATAAAAAAGCTGAGCTGTTTGTACCAACTGCACCAACAAATGAGGATGAAATTCTGTATCCTCAAAATGAAGATCTTGGAGCATCCATTGCATAAATATTTGAAGAAGATCTACCTGAGCCAATCATTTCACCCAGATCAGAGGATGAAGACCTAAAATCTGACATTTCTTTTCATCCTCAGGTTGATAATTTTGAAGCATGTATTTCACAGATGACAGATGAAGAGCTGAATATGGAAATTTTTAAATACATCTGTGATGAAAATGTGGAGCAAGAAACAGAGCAAATGGAGGAGCAATTGTCAGACCAAATGAAAATTCAGAGCATTCAGGAGAAACATCGCTGTATCGGGGAGTACAATTCAAAGAAATCACCCAGAAGCTTGACAGAATGGAACTTCCATTCCAAGTCAAGCACCATACGAGACCTCCTGATTTTCTTTCTTTCTTTTCAGGAACCACTAGAGCAACAAAGGTTAAAAAGGTGGCACAAGCACTGAATGAGACAAAATATTTTTTGCCACTTTACCGTTGGAAAAGACCCTTCAAAAGCAACGCTCATGGGATTGTCTTTAATCGGACATCCAAAACGACGCTGAAACCTCCTTGACAGATGGATTTCAGTCACGTCTGGCTGAAGATAAAAAAATTAGCGCTAGCAGGGAGGCAACCCATGCAATTTATTGTAATTTTTGTTTTCATATTTTGTGTATACATGTTGTAGAGTTTTTAATTTTGTGTGTTATTTTTGTAGGGAAAAGCACAAACTGAGCATTTTTAGAACAAAAGGAATGGTGTTTGGCAATCAGAAAAAAGAGAGCTAATTCATTTGTGATGGCTGAGTAAAGAATTAATTCTTGAGACGCATCCTAATGAATTTATACTAAGCGAGTGGCGTATTGCGTACACAATTCCGTTGCCTTAATTATTGCTTTGTTTTGCTTTTCTGTTGTAATTATCTTTATTTTCGTAGACATGATCCATACTTTTTGACCTTTCATGATTTCTTTTGTTGTTTAGCAAACAAACGTTCTCTGGAAGATACTAGTGCTATTATTACTCACCCTTTTCAGGTTCTATAAATTCAACTCATCATTGCACTTTTGAAGACATCCAGATTTGAGAAAGAAATACATAAAAAAATGGAAGCCACTTCATGAAGACGAGTTGAGAACATCTGTGTGTTTTGCGGTAGTAGTGTTGGTGTTAAGCCACAATACGTAGAAGCAGCACATGAATTGGGTCGAGTCTTAGCTGCAAGGAATATGCACTTAATATATGGCGGGGGCAATCTTGGACTAATGAGGATCGTTTCAAAGGCCGTACAGGAAAGAGGCAATCACGTTTTGGGAATCATCCCAAAACCTTTGGCAGAGGCAAATCTTATTGGATCATCAAACAGAGAGGAACTGATCGTGCCAGGTATGTTTGAACGGCTGGTAGAAATGATTAACTGTGCTGATGCTTTTATTGCTTTGCCAGGTGGCTTGGGTACATTGGAAGAAATTTTTATAGTGCTATCTTGGGCGAACCTGAACATACATCATAAACCAATTGGGCTGTTTAACGTTGATGAATTTTATGATTTTCTTTGTGTGTTTCTTGATGATGCTCGGAGAAATGGGTTCGTGTCAAAACCTATGAAAGAACTCATCTATACTGCCAGCACTGCTCCGGATCTAATAGACCAACTCTTAGCCTATGAACCACAAGTTGACCCTATATTTTCAAAGATAAATTGGTCCGAGGACGATCAAAGAGGCGTCAGATTATTCTGGATCTTAACCTTTAATTTTTCGTAGATTTTCAGCTAACCAGGTATTATCTTCTAAACTCTTCTTCTACTGTTTAAGACATTGGGGACAATGTCTCATTTAAGTTTGGGGGAGGGAATTAGTTGATCAATATCTTGTTTTTAATTTGTGTGTTATTTTTATTTTTAGTCCAAAATTTTTCAAGAAATACAAAAAAAATTTGGAAATTTTTTCAAAAATTACAAAAATATTTTGCGTTTTTATTTTGACTAAAAAAGGTGAAATTGGTAAGAGATAGCTGAGTAAGGAGTTTCCACTCCTGAGACGTATCTCAAACCTATTTCGAAACAAGTTAATTTTTGTTTATTTCCTTTTGAATTATTTAATTTGTAAATTCTCCATAAAATTGACTAAAATGGATCTTCATATGCTTAGTTGACAGATATTATCAACATACATAGTAACATACATACATGAGCTATAATTGAAAAAATTGTAATATTCAGTGCTCTAGTTTAATTGGAGAAAGCATCTCAAAAAGCAATGGAGTAAAAAAAAAAACGTCTGAGATCCAAGTTATTAAGTTTGTAAGGGTGTTTTAACATCTAGTGCCCTAAAACCAACTGGTTTGGGAGTCACTGGCCCAAAGCTCGCTACATGGATGAAAGATGCTGCAAAAAAATATATATTTGAAGTCTGGTAAATTAAGTCCGTATGGGTGTCTTAACCCTGGTGCCCTAAAGCCAACTGGTTTGGGAGCCAACGACCAACACTCGTTACATAGATGGAAGATATTGTATATAAATAAAAAATAGAGAAAAAATCAGAAAAATCAGAAAATTATTCCATTGCTACAAAAAAGGTGTGAATTCTGATAAAACTTTAGGACAAAAAATTACTCTCTTATCAACTGCACTTATGACTGTTGTGGGCAAAAATGAGTTGTTAATATTTTGTTGGATGTGTATATGGAGAATGGTAAATATAATCGGGAATTTACTTATTCGATAATTTAGAAAGAAACAAAACAACTAGTAACTTGGAGTAGAAGTTTCACCTGATTAGTCACTAACTTCTTTATTCTCTTTTTGCTTGTCTTTTTGCTTTTGTGTGCATTAGTTTTACTACATTTTTTACTTTTGTAAAATGTTTATTGGGAATCATTGCTGTAAACCCTCACGAGACTAAAACTCGTCCACTAAGGACACCTATGGGTTTAAAGGCTTGTTTCATATGCTAAATGCAACCGTGATCCCTACGAAAGTGGCTTAGTTAAATTTTATTATGTTATTTTATTTTGTGTTTTGCTCAATGACTAGAAAAATGTTAGGTTTGGGGGTGTGATGAGTGGTAAATCTATCACTATTTCCCACTCATTTTAACCTAAATTTTGTATAGTTTCTTGAGTTTTGTGAATATTTTGATGTGTTTTGTGTTATTTTGTAGATAAATAACGTTTCAGGACATTCTGGAGGTGATTTGGAGCAAAATAGTGAAAATTGGCAAAAATGGCATTTTCGTAATTTGTCCACGTCGCGACGCCCAAACCTTTGGCGTCGCGACGCCTAACGTGCACCAAGTCCATGCTAACGTGCGCAGGGTCAACGGGTCAGAATCTGAAAAGTTGACTTTGCTAACGTGCCATGTGTCACCATCACAGCCGATCTGCTAACTTGCGCCTGCCATATGTCATTATCCTAAGATGCCGACAATCATCATCTACGCTAAAATGCACCTTCCACGTGTCAAAATCTCAGCGGATCACACTAAAATGCTCATGGACATGTGTCACCATCACATGTTGCCGACATCACAAAGTCAACTGCCGACATAACAGTGCCACGTGTCACGATCTCGCGAAGCCAAGCAACACGTGTCGAAGATCAACGCGCGTCGCGACGCCGGTACCAACTTTTGCCTCTAAATTCGGCTCCTCTTCATTTCATTTGGTGTGCTTTCCTTGGGAGTTTTTCCCTGTTTTTTAATGATTGCATCTAGTTTTTGTAAAAATAAATAATATTTAATTTATGTATTTTAATTTTCAGTAGTAATAACAATTATTATTTTTCTTCTCTTTTCTTTTATGTTTTATAGTTAAATTTCTGCTGGGGTAAATGTGAAGCTTTTTACTTTTATAATTTAGATTAATCTCCCTTAGTTATAATATATAAATTATTTAAAACCTGACTTAATAAGGATACCGCATATATGGCTGGTTGGTAAATATCACGCATATTTATATATTATAATAAGGGAGATTTCTAAATTACAAATAATAAAAATAGATTAATCTCACTTTAATTATAATATGGAAATTGTGATTTTAATAATATGGATTAAAAGTTGATTCCGCCTTAATGGCTGGTTTTAATTATGTGACACTGCCTATATGGATGGTCTTTAGGTGATAGATAATTACCACCTATATGGCTGGTTTATGGATAAATAATAACACCGCCTTTATGGCTGGTTCAACTTAATTAGATAATATTGGCAATTTCCATATTATAATAATTTGAGATTTCTAAAAGTAGATCCTCTATCCCCAACAGTTTATTTTATTTTAGTGAAGTGGTGAAACACAATATCCACACACTTTATAATTGATTTTCTTTATTATGAGTAATTATTTAGTTTGTTTATTGAGTCTTAAGCTTAATGCTTCTTGTTGTCTGATCACCAATAAGATTGATGTGGTAAATTTAAAATGAACTAGACATAGAGATTTTAGGTTTCAACCTTAGATTCAATAGCTCACGATCTTCCTTGAGGATAGATAACCCTTTAATAGATTTTCTTACAGGATAGGAATATACATGTCGGGCGGGGGTAGCCATAATTGAAACTTAATCTTAATGAATCCAGGTAATTTGGTTGACATAGGAATATGGTTCAATTGGGTTATACTGGGTATTTGCGTCTGACTATCGGAAGAGGCTTTTGCATATCATCGTGTTTCAGGTTAACAAATTAATTTATTACACATAAATAAGAGAGTCAATTCATCTTTTTAATAATATTGTGTGGAGTCACGACCCTAAATCTTTGAATCTTTTCTATTATTTTCCTTAATATTTTCTTTTGAGTATGTTTTTATTTTATTCTGCAAAACCACATTCAACCAACCAAAAGCAATCAATTCCCTTCTCCCTTTAATTACATATTTGTAAATAAATAGATTCAACATTTAATAACAACAGTAGGAATTAAGTCCTCGTCAGATCGATATTTTTATACTACTTGAACGATACGTACGCTTGCGTTATACGTGTGTGTTTACGTCGGTCACAGATCAAAGTCTTGACATCCATATAACCTGACAGCAGCAAAATGGGTCACCATAAAATTATCCATATCCTTTGGTCTCCTCCTGACCTAGCTTTAAGGTTCATAGATACGTGGTGGATGCAAATACCGTGAGAAGCTTCAGAGAAAACTATCATAATAGCTTTCTCAATATTATCATGTCGATCAGAAATGAAAACTAGATTCGCCACATCTCCGATGCAACCGTAAAATTTGGTCATAAACCAAATCCACGACTAATCATTTTCGAAGTCCATAATACCGAATGCCAATGAATATATCTGGTTATTTCCATCATTGGCAGCAACAATAAATAGTAATCCCTTAAACCTGCCTTTCGAAAATGTTTCATCAAGTTCTATTATCGGTCCGATCGATAATAAAACACCCGAATACTTTGACCCATTGCAACGAAATAATAAAGAAACCGACCTTCCTCATTTGTACGTAAATTAGTCACTTTCCCGGGATTAGTACCCTGTAATATATGTGAATATAATGGCAGCAATGCATACGCTTCTTCTACAGAACCTCAGACAGCTTGTGTTATAAACTCTCTATACTTTCATGCTTGATTGTATGATAATTGAACCCCATACTCAGATTGAATATCACTCACAATATCTCTTGACTTAACGATTCTGTTGGCATTCAAAAAATTTACATTTGATAATGTCACCAATAACCCGATTACCAATACGACTACCTCTGGCACCAACATCATCATAAGTGCAGGTGTGTGTCTTCACGTACTTAGTTACAATCCAGTTCAAGTTTTGGACTATAGAAATGCTTCGTGTCCGCACTTTCCAGTCACAAGATTGATCATTACATCGAGCTTCAAATCTTGATTTCGTCAATCTACTTACTGTGGTTTTAAAGTATCCCCTTACAACAATCAGAGTCAAGTCTCTACATAGCTCAATTTTAGAGGAGTAGCATTTACCCACCCTCATTTCGCCCCCACTCGATGTTGATATATTGGTGTATGAAGGTATATCCGTTGGATTTGGTGCTTGGAGTGCTAATCTGAATAATGTAATGTACATTTTATTATTTATTAATAAAATAACTACATTTTCATTTCATACCTTATTAATGGTATTGTCATTATGCATATTAGATTGATGTATAAATATGATAAGAATGACATCAACCTTAGAATAGTCTTATAGTAATACTGGACACTATGTGGTCCAACATTAGGATAATATTAATACTATAAGTTATTCTTAAAGTAAATATTCATAGTCATTGGTTTTGGAATATGGTTGAATTCTTATAACCTATAAGACTAGCACATTTCGTATATTGAAATTGGAGTTCCAATGGTTTAACCCGATGTACCATGAGCTTTGGAAGCTCATATAGACGTGTGGGTATTGGTTGGACCAAATACTGAAGGACTCACATGTGATTCATAATAGTTGGAAGTACACACAATCATCAATAGACTATAGGATATCATTGATTTTGTGTGAGATCCTCCACACTTTGATGTCATGTATATTAGAAACCTTTCATGGTTTGGCTTCTTGATATTCGTTGGGTGTGGACCGATACACTCATTAATCAAGAGTGACGGCCCGTATATGTACCATAAGAGGTTTAGGTATCCATATAAGTAAGTCATGATTCTTTAAACTTTGGCCAAAGTCGATCACCTAGGGTGGATCACATCAGTTATGAAGAATCGTGGACATGTTGACATGAGAAAGCTAAATACAAGTAGACATTAGAGAAATAGCCTATAAATTAAATCAAAGTAGTAGACAATGGAGATTAGTCACACCTAAATATACATATTTGGATAAATTAGATTAAGCCCACCTAAAAGTTGATTACAACTTTTATTAATTAAAAATTACCTAAATTTTGCTATAAATAGCAAGCTTTAGGAAGGTTTTAATTAAGAAAAGCAAAAACTTGGGAAAACTAAATACAAGCAGGCATTAGGGAAATTAGCCTAAGTTAGAGAAGTATTTTGAGAAGCTTTGGAAGTTCTCTAAAACATTTCATCTAGGAGAAATCAAGATTGAATCTTGGAGTGAAGCTTGCTAGTATTGGAATCAGGATTGGATCTTGGTGTCAAGCTTGCAAACTTTGGAAGTTCTCCAACCATTTCAACAAGGAGAATGAGATTGGATCTTTGTATCAAGTTTACTAGGTAATGTTTGATCTTCTTCTAAACTATGTTCTTCTTTAGTGAGTTTCCATTAATGAGACATATAGTAATGAATTATGTATTGGATGCATGATTACATAGCTTAGAGTTGAAATAAGGCTAATGAATTGTGTTAGGATGATTTGGAAGTATAAATATAATATCCTTGTAAATGTTCATATTAGACATGAAACAAATAATAAGAGTTTGGAACTCTAGATTAAAGGTTAGAGCTATGGATACTATTCTAGAATCCATTGACCACCTTTAGGTGAACTAAAATTGTTCATGACACATTTCATAGTGGGATTCTAAATCAGTTTGTGTTTTGATTCAAATAAATGTATATATGTATTTAGAATACATGTATGTTAGTTGTATAACATGTGTTAAAATTAGTTTTAAGGTGTATTGAAATGATAGGAGAAAATTTGAAGTGTTTAGGATCGATTTGAAGGTTGAAATTGCTCATTGCCCAGGAGAGCACGTGACATTGACCTTCCAATTCCAGAGCATCAGACATCCGGGCATCTCGACTCTCACCCTTGTGCGTCGCAAGTCCAGGATATTGAGCTCTCGTACATTGCTCTCACAGATTTGGGCGTCGCGACTCCCAATCCTCCTCGTCGCAACACCGAGAGCTGATGAACACTAAAACTTCATTTTCTCTTTCTGGAGTTTCTGAACTCCGATTTAGTCCCCATTTTTTCATACGGACTCGTATTGTAATGTAGTTTTCATTAAAATATTTTAAAATATACATATCCCTGATATCTTTGGGTTAGACCCACTTCCGCTGAGCAGGGTACTTATCTGACCCTATGGGTTCCACAACCGCCCTAACAATATCCGTTGAAGAAATGATAGGAGGGCGACATCGAGATGCATCTAGTCGAATATTCATGAGAACTTCTCAAACTGTTATTGAAGGACCAACCATATTACCTCCAGCAAACCCACCACTTGACCATGACCCCTGTACATTTCATCATCTCTACCCATTGTATAATTGTCCCGGGAAGCTTCATCTGACACATAAACTAGAACTGAATGACTTATCATATTACAACTCGATAAAGAACAACCTCTAGTTTGTTGACCCTCGCTAGCAGTAATCTTATTCTATCTCAAATATAGCTCGATCATACTACCTTATTGAACGATATTTTAGAGTAAATTTAAAAATCACTCATATTCATTTTTACTACCAATTTGAATAACTAAACGTCACTGTAAATATGACGAAATTAAACTTTTCATTCTGATTTTGTACTCTATTTTACTTCTCTGCATCCGCACACATAATATTTTCACTAATTGTTCAAAAATTATGCCCACAACAACTAACTTTAAAAAATATATTCTCTCATATATTCATCGTTGCTATTATCTAATTTCTCTCAAGACCTTTCATTGTAGAAAATTAGAGGTATTTATTCCATTTTAAACTTAGGAGAATATGAAAAAAAAAATCGGAAAATGGGTTGGCAAAAAAATGATAAGTTTTTATCGTGAGAACAAATGGAGAATACCTAGTTTTATATATTTTTTCCAACTTCGAAAATCCGAAGATATACTTTGAAGATCCGAATCACTACTTCAGATATTCAAAGTCATAATTCGGATCTCCGAAGTTGTTAATAAAAATGAAATCGGATCTCCTAAGGATATACTGACTTCGGCGTGTACTTAGAAGAATCTGGATTCTTTGAAGTACACGTTAGAGAAGTTGGCTAGATTCGCAAATGACAAACATTTTGGCTCATTTTGGTAAATGATAATATTTTTTTGACTAGTTTTATAAATTTCCCATAAAAATTATGCTTCCATTTCATTTGAGCATGTGCTATTGTTATGTTCTCAACACTCACACCGCAAAGAAAAGTTCATCTATCTATTGAACAATAGTTGCGTTACTAGCGTATACAAAACTAGAGAATTGGGCAAAACATATGCATACAGATACAGCATAGAGACCTTAAAAAACCCTGCAGAATTATTATAATGTAATATCATGCCATTCCCCGACAATTTTGGAGGGGCACGAGTTATGCACAATATTTATGATAATGTAATTAGAGAGGTGCTAAAACTAGAATTTCTTCGTCAATACAGGGGAAATTTTGCCAAAAGTTCGGAAAATTCTTAGGTCAGTTTTGTGTGTGTAATTTTTATAGTTATGGTTCTAATAAATTATTTTTGTGTGTCTATGTTTTTGTGTGTAGACATGGCTAGGGATCGATGGAGAGGATATAATCCGGGAAGTTCGTCCCTACGTGATGGGGATGAGGACACTACTCCACCACTATAGATTGGTCAGTTGACACATTTGACATCCACTAACGACTTTAGTTCATGAGAGACTCTATACAAATGACTTTAGTTCATGTGAGAGATTATTAGTAGTATACTTCAGATCCATTGAATTAAGCTTGTAATATTACTATGAACTTACTTTGAAATTAATAAAAAAAACCAATTCTTATCATATGAGTCTATACACACACACACATTATAGTTGATGTCTTGTAAGATAAAGTCTTGAAGTAATTTATGTGGTAATCAAATGGATATTTTGGTTTATGAGATCATATTATTCCTAAACATTCATAGTGTAGGGAAAAACATGAACGATTCTCTTTTGTTTTTATACCGTAATAACTCTTTTGATCAAGGAATCTATTAACAATTAATAAATCTTTTATAAATGTAACATGTTGTTTCAAAACTCATGCACTTAACTCGTGAAGTGCCTTTATAGGTAATGAACGGTTAATATCTCTATATTTTCCTCCCATTTATCTTAATATTTTGTGGGTGATATTGAGTTTTTAAGAGATTCGATGTGTTTTGAGTGTATTTTTGCAGGTTAAAATCATATCAGGACTCAATGTAATTATTTATCGATAAAAACGACAAAATACAGAGTAAATCAGGGTTAATGTAAGAGTCAGAACGCGTGTCCCAATGCGCAAAGCGCCTAAGACCAAAGTTGAGGCAAAACATAATTGCCTCTTTGGAAAATTAGCGTGTCGCGATGCCAGGAAATCAGTGTCGCGACGAGCCAATGTTACCAGTGCGCGTTGCGACGCGCATTCATACCTAATTCGTCCCAGAATCTGATTTTTGATCAGGAAACACTCCATGAACCTTCTATATAAGTATAAGTTCATCCCAAAATAGATGAAAAAGTCTCATAACATATTTTGGAGCCTCTAGAGCATAGAATAACACCTAGAGCAAGACAAGAATGAGTGCATCAACGAGAGTTGGAGTTTGATGCCGAAGATTGCAAATAATAATTTCTTTCTACCATTTTCTCTCCAACTTTATCTTTTATGAGTTATTGGCTTGTATTAATGCTTAGCTAATTTTTATTGAATATTATGAGTAGCTAATTCATTACATCTAGGGTTGTAATTGACCCAAGCATTTCTAATTAATTATTTACATATTTTTATTCTTTTGGGATTTTTATTTATTATTTATTATTCTCTATACTTTGAACACATATTTTATTTGTTTGGTCAATAATAGAATAATATTTGTAAATTCTTAGGAACTCGACATAGGTAATTTGGGTTGGTCGTGGGAATAATAGCGTGTGATAATATTCGTTGAATAGATTTCCCTACAAAATAGAAATATACCTAAAGAATATACGTAGCTAATATTAGAACTTGACCTTAATGAATTCAGATTAATTTGATTAACATGGACATATAGTTAATGATTTATTCTGAATATATTCACCTGACCATCAAAAATGGCTTGTGAATTATTTAGTATTATAGGTTAATAATTAATAACAACAACACAATTGAATGGAAAGTGCCTGAACTTATTGCATGCATACTTAAGTGAAATTGCAACCATAAGTTATTCTATCTATAAGATTTTCCAACGTATGTTATTTGATTATTATTTACTCTTCACTTAAATAATTAAATCAACTATTCTTCTCAATAATTTAGTTTGAGTTAAATAGGTTAGTCTTGATATTAATAAGAGAAATATTAAATCCATGTAGGTTCGACATTCGACTAATAGTCAATGTATTACTTGAGCGATACGTACGTTTGCGTGCTAGATTTATAAAATCGCAATAAGAAGAATATGTTAAATCACAATATACAACTAGAATTTATATTTTCTTGGAATTTGATATTGACCCAAGATAGACATCATTCAAGGGGACGAAAATAAAGTTATCTCGAGGCGCCACTTGAGTCTCACGGTGTCGAACTAACAACAAAGATTTCAAGATATATTTTCATATATGCATCTCCCACTTACTATTTTAAAATTTTAATTTTCTATTGAAATATTTCATATTTTTTATTCCTATTATTTTCTATTAGATTACGTATGTGAGATTAGAGTTGGCAAAGTTGCTTCCATAGGTCTTATACCATCACTGTAAGTGTTTCTCATTATAGTGCATTTTGACTGGTAGCCTAAATACCCAGAGTGGTTTTTTACTCGTACGAGTTTTCCACTTCGTTAACAAAATTATTGTGTTGATTTTATTTTCTGCATTAGTATATTTTATTTGATTGATTATTGTTGGAATTAAGGATACTTGGTGGTAATCCATAGTAGAAATAATTAAGACTTGTCTTAGTTTATTGTGTTTAATTCTGTACAAGGTCGGAACCTAGGCTGAAAATTGAATTTCAATTGGTATCAGAGTCTGAACTTGATTTTTGACCCGTTAAGCTTTGGAAAAAATTCAACCCCTAAATTATCCCACATTCTTTGATGGGACAAAGTAATTTCATTGGAAGGTTCGCATGAGAGCGTTCCTTAAGTCCTTAGATGATAGGGTCTGGATGACAGTAGAGTTCAGGTGGAAACCTCCTGTGATTTTGGTTGATGAGGTCTCTTCCCCTAAATATAAACTGATATGGACTAATGAAGAATTTGATGCTAGAAATAGGAACAACAAGGCAATTAATGCCATTCATGGTTATGTTTGCTCCACTAAGTTTAGGAGAATCTCAATGTGCGAGATAACCAAGGATGAATGAGACATCCTCCAAACTATACATGAGGGCACACTGTTTGTCAAAAATATTATACTCCAAGAACTTTCCACCAAGTTTGAGATCGTTAGGATGAAAGATGATGAGATCTTTGATGAATTTAATACCGAGATTAAAGATATAGTTAAATTAAGTTTTAACTTTAGTGAGACTATTCCCACAAATATGATAGTTAGGAAAATCATTAGATCCCTGCCTGACAAGTTTTTACCAAAGATCACAGCCATCAATGGGAGTAATGACCTAGATTACCTTAAACTATAGAACCTCGTAAGAAAACTGCAGATGTATGAGAAAAAACTTCATGGATATAGAAAGCCCAAAATCATAGCGATGAATATCGCAAAGGAAGTTGCTCATGATCTGTCAAGTGATGATAATGATGATACTCTCACAGATCAGGATTTGGCCATGTTTGTAAAAACGTTTAAGAAATTTCTTAATATGAAGAAGAGTGATTGTAGCACTGACAGAGATAAGGAAGATAAGCTTAGAAAGAGTAGGCGTAGTAGGAGAGAGTATAGAGAGGATAAGGGTAGCAAACCTCATGCCATACAATTTCATGAATGTGAAGGGTATGTGCATATTAGGTTTGAATATCCCGCATATATAAAGTCTAAAGGCAAGAAAGTCATGGTAGTCTCTCTTAGTGATTCACAAGGTAGCTATACTTCTGATGAGTCTCCTAACGAGAAAAGTAATTTCATTGCTTTTACTAATAGTGTGGTAGGTGAGAGATGAGATAAATTTAGTGATATAGATACAGGATCAGAATTCTCCCACGATGACTCTGTTGATGAGGATAGTTTTTAGGTAGCATACACTGAATTGTTTAATGAGAGTCTAGCTATCAAGAAGACGAATATTGAGGTCAATAAAAGGCTGAGAGAAGTGGAGCTCGACAAGAATGAAGCTCAAGATAAGTTTGAGCAATGCACTTTGATGATTGATGACCTTGAGGAGAGGAATAAAGAACTAGTTGATAGAGTCAAAATCTTATAAGCAGAACTTGAAAATGCTAGAACCCAATTATCTGTATTTTCTAGTGAGACCGAGAAACTAGACTGCATGTCAGGGATTATCGTTGAGTTTAATTGTGATAAGGCTTCATCATCTAGAGATGTACCTATCCCTCCTAAATGTGACTTAGGTAAGAAAACTGTTAATTGTAGTAATGTGATTTCTCATGTTGTTCCTCGTCTTGTGTCTCAACCTCAATCTAGAGGTGTGGTGGGTAAACTTCGCTCTCGTATGAGGTTTGTGCCTGTTTTCCATCATTATGGCAAGGCAGGACATATTAGAGCTAAGTGCTTCATGTTGCAAAAATAAAAGAAAATGCTTAAGCGTGTTCATTTTAGATTTGATTCGTCAAATCTAGTCAGTCAAGTTTTTACACTAGCTAAACAGACTCAACTTATCAGTGAGAAACTTACACTACTAACTAGGAGTTGTCATGTAAATGAGACTCATAAGAAAGCTTGGGTGAGGAATCAAGATGACTTCACATCTACTTTTGAATGCCTTAACTGAAGGGGTTATTTAGGGGGTGATTCCGGTAACGCAGCGGAAGCAGTGAAAATCCGATTTTCAGATTTCAAAATTTTTTCTCGGATTAATTAAATAAACATATTTATTTAACATTCCAATAATCAAATTATGAAAATAAATTCAATAAAACATTTTTAGGTGAATTTACCGAAATACCCTTGCTTTGTATTTTTGTCCATTTTAGTCCGAAATTGATCTAATCAATTTTGAATGATTCTAAATCATTTCCAAGATGAACTTATGATATTCAAAACATCAAAACACCAAAGCAACCAAAATCCCAAAATTCTCTCTCAAAGCCGAGAGCACTCATTAGTGTCCAATTTGTGCATTTTGCACTTTCATGCTTCAAGACACATCCAAATGATATCCAATCAACATGAAACTTTATATGCATCATATAAACACATAAATACACAACATATATGAAAACCCCCAAATTTGGAATTAGTTAAAAACCCTAATTTTTCAATTTCCTCAAATTGGACAAATTAGACCAAATACATTAAATCAATTACTTCAATCATCATTCTTCCATCCAATTCAAGTCTCAACACAATGAAACAACTCAAGATCAAATCTAGGTCATTTAAGAGTGGGTCAACAACTCTAGATTAGCAACATGGTTTCATAAACCTTAAAAGAATGTTTACAACTACACTAGTTACAAACTTCCATCATCATACATGCTTTACACCTTCACCAAAACTTCCATCAACAAAAACCACAAAGAACAAAGAAGGAAATAACCTAAGGATATCATATATTGAAGCCTAGATCCTAAGGAACAATTTCCTTACTAATAGTAAGTTGAAAAAACTTACTAAAATCAAGCTTTCCTTTGATCTTTCTTTCTTTCTCAAGCTTCCTTTAGGTTTCTTCAATGGTGTTTGTTTTGATAAAGTGTATTAGGTTAAATGTATCATGAAATGAAAATCAATTTATACTTGTTTCATTTGGCCTTTGGCCGAAAATGGCTAAGACAAAAACAAGGAAATTAATTTCAATTTCATTTCAATTATCATTTGGTCAACTTGCACAAATATCTTATAAACAACTTTATTAGATATTTATTTTGGTCAACAAATGCAACTAACATCATTAACTTTAAATATCCTAACATAAGATATTTATATTTTAATTAATTTAATCATTTAACAATTAAATAATTAATTAATTAATCAAATACAAATATATTAAATATATGTACAATATTTACATTAAATATTAAAAACATATATTCATTTAGGAAATAAGTCAAATAACTCATTTTGACCATTAATTAATGTGTATTTAAATTAATCAAGTATTAAATGTAAATACACAATAATTAAGGAAATGACTATCTAGTCTCTTTAGCATGTATCTTGCGTTTAACCATTAAACGACTTTATAAATAATCAATATTATTTATTAATGTTGCTCTAGTGCTCAACGAGTATGTTTCATTATTGAGACTCTCTAGGTTCAGGTATATCCGTCACAAAATCTAATTTCGTGTCCATAATCTATCCACCCGTAGATTATGACGATCACGGATAATCTCGCTGAACCATACAGGTCGAGGTCATCGCAAATGTATAATTCCTCCGTCACAGGTATCCGGATAAATCCCAGAGATATAGATGTAAACGTCAAATCTCTATCGGGATTATCCAGTCGACTATTCTATTAGCAATCTCAAAAGAATGTTTAGAACTAGCTTCTAAACTTACCACGGGCCCATGGTTTTATCTGATTGCTAATCATATGGACTACCTATGCTCTGGTACACAGAACTGACGGATCCTATCTTGATACACATAGGACACCCTGAGGATCTATCTACACCCAACGAACAGGCGGAGGTCTGATCTAAATAGATCGGTGACGTGACTGCCGTCTAAGTGTAGAAGATGTCTCATGTGCCCACAATGGCATCTCAAGTCTAAGAATCACAAGTGCTACTCAACCCAAGAAGATTCTTATTGACGCTGGTGTACCATCCATTAAGAATCTTCGGTGAGTCGTTCAGTGTTTATCCGCTATAAACACCTACACGTCTATACTAGTCTCCAAGACTTATGGTTCATTGAGAAACCATTGGAATCATATATTCCAGTATACGACATGTACCGGTCTCAACGGGTTTACTATACTGACCAAGTAGTGTAAACCTTGACCAGGAACTGTCTGAGAATGACAACGTCATGATACATCTCAATGTCTGTTGCGACGCTTTTGCAACTGTATCATGACTAATCATTCTAGGGTCATTACGTCTTTACCATATAAAAGAATAGATTATATTATAGAAACTGCATATATTATTCATAATAATAATGTTTTACAGAAGTATTTAACAGAAATACAACCGGGAATTGGCGCTCTGAGCACCAACCCCAACATTAACCCTAGCAGGCATGATGAGAGTGCATTTCAGTGTACTTGTTCTTAAATGTTGCATTCCTTTTCGCATTGCATGTGTGCGTGCGTGTGTTTTACGTTTTTCCACGACTGCATGTTTTTATTTTCACTACATATGGGTATGTGTGTTTTATTTTTGTTATATATCCATTGGTATATATGATGGAAATTCGGACATAAATTTTATAGCTGATTCTAAATGAACAGTAGTATGATCTACACTCGGGAATACAACTCCACGTATATTTGGATATTAACAAGCCATATTATGTCTTTTATTTATTTTGTGATAAAAAATATTACAAAAAAATTAGAAAGTGAAAAAGAGCAAAAATATTTTGTAGCTTGATAGATCATGAAAAATATGTGCATGTGATCCTTATATGTAGAATATATGTTTATGCATGTATAATATGCTTTCATTTTTCTTAATGCTTTATGTGCATGAGTGTGTGTGATAAAGACCCTTGGTATATCTTGTTCTTGCATTTCACATACATAATTTTTTTGTTATCGAGGCTTGGTCACATATATGAGTTCTTGGACTGCCAGTCTAATCTATATCATACTTAGTTCACTAAATAGTGTGACTTTTGACTAGATGACCTTATGTTATCCTCTTGTAAAAGAAAATAAAAAAATATATACAATTTAAATGATTCTCGAGTGTAAAAGAGCCAATGGGCCAAATTCAAAAGATCGAAAAAGGTTATTTAAGAGATCATATTTAGGGGGAGAATATTATAGCATGCAACCAATATTGCTTATTTTCAGGTCCTAGTGGTGTTAGGTTTGAACACATATTTTTTGGACTTGGTGTGTCAAGAGATGGGATTTCTTTAGTTGTGTCTCTCTCACAAAATAAGGTCTTAAGCCTTATTTTGTTGTGCACTTATTTTTCACGCAAGTGCTTGCTATGCTTTGGTGTTTATGTCATATGCATCTGTGTATTATTTAGTGTGACCTAAAGTGATGCATATTATTTCATGTCATAAACACCTAAGTACTGATTAGGTATCATTGTATTTGCTTAAAGTGTTGTTTCAATCATTTTTTTTTATTTTTTAACTCATGGTGTGCTTATTTATGCTTCATGTAATTGCATATCGTTTTCTTTGTTGCATATTTTTGAGTTTTTTCTTCCCGTATGTTGTTTTACTAACTGGGTATGGCTGTTAGGGAGAGGTAAAAAGTTTAGCTTGCATATTCTCTTACATGTGATGGTTAACATATTCTCTTTACCTATCGTCATTTCGTGACAAAACGGGAGGAGTAGTAGTATATCCATTTTTTTGATATCTCTGTTTTAGGGGGAGTAAGATATCTACCTGTATATGCATGAGTAGATTTTATATTTTTATCTGCTCTTTATATTCCATGTGTTTTTCACGATATATTATTGTTTGTGGATGTTTCAGGTGAGCAGATTAGTGGCTAAGATGGCATCGACTTCGAGACTACTTGATTAGGTATTACATAGAGTCATGTTGTAATAAGTCATTGTCTTGATGGTTGGAAGTTGGCTATTTTCTTTTTGGGTCTTTTACTGTAGTATTTGTATTGGGTAGTGTTTTGTCACTGAATGCCAAATGTGGAGAATGTTAGTTCCATATTTATTGACAATGTCTGTAACAAAATAAGTTCAATTGAGTTGTAATAATTGAAGATCTTGGAGCAATTGGACTGGTATTTAGCAGATTGTGAGTGAAGGAATCAGATATGCGTTAGTGTTGCATTCGTGTTTACGTTCGAACGAGTGGCGTTCGTGTCAAGTTCGTATTTGGGTTCGAATGAAACTTGGTAAAAGGTCCCCGTGCGTTGAGTTTTCATCTTGGCGTTCGAATGAAACCTTCCAGTGTGTTCGCGTTCGAGATGCGTTCGAAACTACGTTCGAACGAGTTTACGGAATAACGCGCGTTCGACACTCGTTCTTGTGGCGTTCGAACACATGTGCGTAAGTAGGTTATTTTGGACGAGTTTTTAAGCCTGGTTTGCACAAGGAAACCCTATACTTTGCCCTAACAAATAATAATCCACATTCACAGTGGTTGAAAACATATTATTCAAAGCCTAAAATCTTTGTTGCTTTCAACCTTCTTCATTTTCACCTTGAAGACTCTTTTGTTTACCCTGTCTTATTTCTTTTGGTGAGATTAAACTTTGAGTGACCATCGACACAGAAAAACAACCCTAACCCAATTTTCTAAGCCTTCAGAGTTCTCAAAGAGGAAGATTGGTAGTCAGAGTTCCGGCCTTGCATGCTGCAGGGTTGATCCGCTTGGAGACTTCAAAGGCTCTTAAGAATGACGGTTGGTACATGCTCAATGAGTTCTTCCGGTTATTACTGTTGTGGGATTAGAGTCGGCAGAGTTGTTGCCATAGGTCTTATACCATCACTGTAAGCTTTTCTCATTATAGTGGATTTTGACTAGTAGCCCAGATACCCGGAGTGATTTTTTACTCACACGGGTTTTCCACTTCATTAAAAATTATTGTGTTGATTTTATTTTCTGCATTAATATATTTGCTTCGATTGATTATTGTTGGAATTAAGGGTACTTGTTGGAAATCCATAATAGCAATAATTAGGACTTGTCTTAGTTTATTGTGTTTAATTTCGCATAGGGTCTTAACCTATGACGAAAATTGAATTTTCAATTTCATATACACAACATAAAAATAAACAAAAACAGATAAAAATAATATCATATATTTATTAAATTTGAAGTTTATAATAATTTTCAACGATGCTAATTGTAAGTATTCTTGAGAACTCTGCGGGGGTAAAGCACCACTCGCAACAAAAACGTTTTAGGCACACTGATCGAACACATAATTTTTTTCTTTCCCACTGCTATGATCGAAACAATGTTGTTATGTTTTTATTTTATTTATTTTATTTTTCCAGTTAAAAAAATATCCAACTTCCTTAATGCAAAAATTTGATGAAGATGAATTCGTTATAGCTATTGCTACTGCCTTGACTATCATGACTGTTGTGACTATGAAGGAACCACTTGGTATTCTGTACTATAACTCATTATTAAGAAATCAGAGTGTGAACTCTCAACTTATAATAGAAAATTCTTTCTCAAGTAATTTTGTTTGCACAGTTTATTGGTAGTACGCGTGTACGGTTCCAAACCTCCTGAGATAAAATCCCAGAAAGGGGTGTTTGATTCCATAGAAATTGCCTTCAAGGGAAGCAAGCACACATGTTACAGCTCTAAAGATTATAAAGCTAAAAAATACATTAAATTCAAACTACTTGCTCATTTTGAGTCTTTTTCTTCTTCTTTTTCTTCTTTTGTTATGTCTGGTCCTTTTATAATGTAAAATCATTATAATCGCTCAAGCGATTTCGTTTTCTTCAGCCCATTAAACCCCCATGTTTCCTACTCGCATGTAACTACTAGATCATGCACGCAACCGCTTGGTCGTGCTTGCAACTGCTGGGTCGTGTGCTCTCATAACCGCTAGATCATGGGGATTACTACCATACTGTGCACTAACAGTGAGGTGAGCATATTTGTAACTAGCCAACGGCAAGACACCCTCGCATATTCGTTCTTCTTTCATCGATCTTCACTTGTTGGAAGGTTCGTTCTTCATGATTCTTTACCCATTGGTCGAATCGTCCTGGGTCGAGTCGTCTTAGGTCAATTCCTTCTTCATTCTTCATCTTGAATGACGCCATGTCTTTTCGTCCTTTAGTAATTATTTTCCTGTTAATAATTGCCCCCTTAAATACGCCTTAATCGAATTGAGAGATGAGATTAAGGCAGTATTTCTTAGTTAAGAATTTAAGGCTGGGGTCGTATCACTGGCTGCCTTACTGGTTCGGTCTGTTGGTCTTTTGCTTTCATTTCTTTCCGCCATTTGCGCATCTTGAGACTTGTTGTCTGCATTCCCCATGTGAATCCATCATTTTATTAATTAATTTGTGACTTCACCCATCACGTCGTCTGGAAACCATTATTACGCTAACTAATGTGCCGCTTTTCGCGTCAAATCCATGTCACGTCGCGTCTAGTACTACCCATATATTTTCCCACTCTTTCGTCTATCTCAAATTAGATTGCGCCACCTATCCTAGGACGAACTTTTATTCTGGCTATATAAACCCAACTATTCTCTTTTCACTGTTTTACCTTCTCCCATCCTTTTCACTGCTTTCTTACTTTTCGAATTCCTCAATTTTCTATGGCGTCTTCTTACTCTTCTCCCAAAAAGAACACTGCCTCGACCTTCAAAGATTATCAGGCCACCTTGGATGACCCTTTGGTTCGTGTCTTCGGGGTCCATAATCTTGATGAAACCCACGAATTATGCTCAATCGGGCCTATTTTTGTTAATGATGAAGTTATTGCTACAGCTTCATTCGCTCAGTTGTTCCCTTCTATTTCTAACATGCCCATTTTAGAACCTCTGAGCATTTCTTCACTGAATTTGTCCAACCTCATTCGTACTAGGCCTAAACCCGATTCTTCATTCGAGAACTGATTTCAGCGCATGAAATCGCATGCAGACACCCGCACCTTCCTTGAAAATAGTGGTATATTCTCTCTCATAGATCTTTCCATTGTATTGCCTCCTTTCGATCATTATCTTTTCCCCATATCATTGCTTTTTGGTCTTCTGATTATAATGTTTTCTTTTTTCACTTGGGTCCTTTGACCATCACATTGTGTGATATCGGTGCTTTGACTGGGGTGGCTCCTTTGGGTGCGACCATCTTTGCCCGTACCAATTTTCACTTTCCTCCTCCCCAAATGGACACTTCGTCCTTCTCTTCTTATTCTGTTTTCTTTCGTACATTCTTTGAGTCGGATGGTCCGATTACGATATTGGAGTATACCACTTTCATTCATTACTGGCTTTGCAAATATATCATTTGTGTGTCTAGTAAGAAACATATGGCGGGTTATCTTCTCATTTCTTCGGATACTGCCAACGGCCGTCCTTGGGATCTATGTTCTTTCCTTTTGGCTACCGTTTATCGGGGCCTGGCCGTTCTTCAAAAAAAACTACGATCCATCTCTTCTCTCATTGCTTCTGGCCCTCTTTAGCTCGTCCAACTTTGGCTCATGGCCTATTTCTCTGTTTTTGGTTCCATTGAGTCAAATCATTCATTTCCTTGTGTTGGCCTTCTATTTGCCCAATTATGGCCAAATTCATTTCTACGTCTGACTAGAACTGGTTTAATCTCTCCCCTTCCACACACACTGTCAATTCTCATCTTTTTATATCCTGAGGCTGTTTGGGCTAGCTCATTAGCTATCTCATTCTTAGTCCTTGAGACATGCTTTAACTCTACATAATCAAATTGATCTAACGATTCTTGAGTTATTTCTAATAATGCTATAACTGATGAACTCTGGCATTTAAAGGCCCACATCACCTGTTGGACCACTAGTTATGAATCTTCCTTAATGGACACATTTTTTACTCTCATATCAATGAGTATTTCTAACCCAAATATTAAAACCTCATATTCGGCCTGATTATTGGTACAACATTCGTCCAATGTGAAGATGAAATGAAATCTTTCTCCTAAAGGAATGACAAGGACAATTCATAGTCATGTCCCTTTCAATGTGCTAGACTCGTCGAAGTACATCGTCCATGTTTTTAAGCTGTATTCGCATATTTCCATTTCAATTTCTTTAGTTATGCTTAAACAAGGGTGATCAGCTAAAAAATCAGTAAGGGCTTGGTTTTTTATGGCATTTTGAGGTTCGTGTCGTATGTCAAATTCTGATAACGAAAGAGACCAAAAACCTACCCTTTGATGCAAAATTGGACGAGAGAACAGGTATTTCACTATATTGATCTTTGTATCTAGATACACAGTAGTCGGCCTAAGATAGGCTCGTAATTTAGTGCATGTAAAATACAAAGCCAAACGTAATTTCTCCATTAGAGAATAATTAAATTCATATTTCAAAAAATGTCTGCTGAGATAATAAATGACTCTTTCTACGCCCATGTTATCGTCCTGTGTGATCATTCCAGCTACAAAAAAGTTCCTCGGTATCTATGTATAGCTTCATTGGCCGTTCTAGCACGGGAGGTACCATCTCCAGCGGCTCTTTGATGCTAATCTTTCCAGAAGAAATCGTCCTTTTCTTTTAGCCTCAGTAGAGATGAGAAGGATTTAGTTTTACCTGTACAATTAAAAATAAATCTCCTTTAAAAATTAATTTGCCTTAGGAACCATTGCAACTCTTTCTTGTTTTTTGGAGGTTTGGCCTTCATGATCGCTCGAGATTTATTTTCATCAATTTCAATTCGCCTTTGATGGACTAGAAAACCTAGAAAGTTCTCGATGCTAACCCCGAAAGCGCACTTGGCATGGTTTAATTTTAGTTTGAACTTCCTCATCCGCTCAAAAGCCATTCTTAAGTGGTTAAAATATTCGTCTATGGCCAAAGACTTAGCCACTATATCGTCCACATAAACTTCTACAACATTGTTAATCATGTCATGAAATATTAAGTTCATAGCTCGTTGGTAAGTCACCCCGGTATTTTTAAGACCAAATGGCATCACTACCCACTCATAACATCCCAAAGACCCTGGGCATCTAGAGGCTATTTTGTGAATGTCATCCTCGGTAGTATAAATCTGGTTATACCCTGCATACCCATCGATGAAGGATTACACTTGGTATCCCGCGGTCGAGTCTACTAAAGAATCTACCGTAAGCATAAGGTATTTATCTTTTGGCGTTGCCAAGTTTAAATTTCTAAAGTTTATGCAGATTCTCAATTTTCCATTTTTCTTCATGATTGGGACAATATTCGATAACCATTCTATATATCCGGTTGTCCTGATGAATTTTACCTTTAATAGACGTTCGACTTCTTTCTTAATGTTAGGCAAGACATTGGGTGCAAACTTCCTGAGAGGTTGTTAATGAGTGGTAATTATATCACCATTTCTCACTCATCTGACCTAATATTTTGTAAATTTTTCTTGAGTTTTGTGAATGTTTTGATGTGTTTTATTGTTATTTTGCAGATAAATAAAGTTTGGAAAGCATTGGAAGCAATTTGGGGCAAAAACAATGAAAAAGGATGAAAAAATGCATTTTTGTAATTTGGCCGCGTTGCGACGCGCAAGCCTTTGGCGTCGCGACGCCTAACATGCGCCGCACCATGCTAACGTGCGCCGGGTCCACAAGTCAGAATCTGAGAAGTTTGACTTTGCTGACGTGCGTCGTGCCACGTGTCACCATCACAGCCGATCTGCTAACGTGTGTCATGCCACGTGTCATCATCCTACGGTGCCGACAGTCGCCACGTGTCACTCCACATGTCTGCCACGTCATCTTCCACATCATCGATTGACCAAGTCAAAGTGCCACATCATCGCCACATCATCATCAGCCAATCACAGCGTGCCACATGTCGCAATTCTATGGTGCCGATAATCACTTTCGCCATGTGTCACCACGTCATTGCCACATCATCGCCACGTTAGCTCAATTATTAACTCATTTATCCGAATTCACACGTGGCAGATAAGAATCTGAAACTAGCCAATCACAAGTCGCCACGTCATCGCGTCGCGACGTAAGAAGAAACTTGCGCGTCGCGACGCGAGGGGGTCACCGAGGCCTATAAATAGAGCTCGAAATTTCAGTTTCAGATGTACCTTCCTCTCTAATTTCTCTGATGTAAATATGGAGTTTTCTATCTAGTTTCTTTTTAATTTCAATCTTGTAATAAATTTTAATTACGTTCTGTAATAGTAATAGTAATAGTAATTTACTTTTTACAGTTTTTACTATTCAACCATGAGGAGGTAACTCCCCTCTACTAGGGTGAAAAGTAATTCTTTTACTATTGCTATTTAGATTAATCTCCCTTAAATATAATATATTCACTATTTAAAATTTGACTTAAAAATGATACCGCTATATTGGTCGGTTGGTAATTCATTTTAATCTGGTTTAAACCTGACTAATCAAGGATACCGCCAGATTGGTCGGTTGGTAATTAAATTTTCTTACCGCCTATATGGCAGGTTTATTTTGGTTCCGCCTTTATGGCTGGTTGGACTTAATTTGACTTAATTAGGTTACCGCCTATATGGCTGGTTGGTAAAATAATCACAAGTTAATATATTATATTAAGGGAGATATCTAAATAGTAAATAGTAAAAGTTGATCCTTTTACCTTAGCATTTTATTTTATTGTAATTTACTTTTCAGCTTTTACTTTACCGCAATTACTTTTTAAGCATTTTTATTTTATGTCTTTTATTTTACTAGCCCTAGTTATGTGTTGTAACTAAATTAGTTATCTAGGGTTGTGATGAATTCTAATATCACCGGTTTATAAGGGGTTATTTTATAGTTTAGGTAATTTAAAGGTTTATTAATTAAGTCTTAAGCTTAATGCATCTTGTTAATTGGTCACTAATAAGATAGATCTGGTAAATCTAAAATAAACTTGACAAAGGAATTTTAGGTTTCAGCATTAGACTTAATAGCCCACGATCTTCATTGAGGATAGATAACCCTTTAATAGATTTCCTTCAAGATAGACATATACCTGTCGGGCGGGGGTAGCCATAATTGGAACTTAAACTTAATGAATACAGATAATTTGGTTGACATAGACATATGGTTCAATTGGGTTAAACTGGGTATTTACGTCTGACCATCGACAGATGCTTTTGCATAATTTAGTGTTCCAGGTTAGTAAGTTGATTTATTACACAAACATAAAATAATCACTTCATCTTTTAAACGATATTAGAAAGATTCACAACCTTAGATAGTTTTTAATATTGAATTTTCTTAAATCTACTTTCGAACAATTTTCTTTACTTGTTTTTAAATTTAGAATCATCACCATTTCAAATATATCAAACAACCTATTAGATACTAGTAATCATTTGACCTCATAAAATTAGTAGATTAGGTATTAAGTCCTCGTGGGATCGATACTTTTTATACTACTTGAACGAAACGTGCGCTTGCGTTATACGCATGTGTGTAAGCATTGGTCAGTTGTTTATATGGTTTATAGTTTGGCATAATGGGCAGCATGTGCTCTAATAAAGTTTTATCTAAACCAGACATTTCCTCATAGTCCCAAGCAAAGCAATCTCTATAACTTTTTAGGAGAGAAATTAGGTCTTTGCGTACCTGGGGATCAAGTTTTTGCTAATATAGGTACTGCGCTTTTCGCCCTCATCTCCCAAATCCACTTTCTCCAAAACATCTTGTGCCATCGTAATGCTTGTCATCTGATGTCCATTTAGAATGCACTCTAGATATTTCTTTCCCTCCACTGGTTGCTCATCCAATTCCTTTGGTTGTTCATCCAAACAATCCACCTTGTATGTTTCTCTCATTATGTCTTATACCTGATGAGTTATCAATTTTCCTTTTAAGGCCGAGATTGCGGTCTGGGCATCGAGTTTGACTTTTCGTTCCCGAACATAAGCCATTAAGTTGGCTTTGGTAGCTGCGAGTGTGGCTTGTTCTTTAATTTGTTCACCATTTTTCATTCGCTTTGATGGCTTCGTGGCCACATGTTGGCCTCTTGAATGCCATTATGGTTGGCCTTATTTGTATGAATAAGTCATTCAATAACTCTGCGGCGTATGGCTCATCATTTTCGGCCACTACGGATGAATTCCCCATTTCATCTGAAATTTTGGATGGCCCGTAATTTCCTTCATACATTAAATATTCTTCCAAATTTATTTCTGCCGCGAAATGTCTATTGTCAGCGTACACCACTTCAACCTCGTCTTTCTGATTCCAAAAAACTAAACATTGATGGGGAGAGGAAGGTATACATCGGCTACCGTGGATCCAATCTCGTCCCAAAAGCATGTTATATGTGGTCGGTCCTGAAATTTCCTACAAGTACTAGCGATAAGCAAACTCTATATACCCAAGAGGGGGTGAATTAGGTTATAGCTAAAATATGCGGAATTAAAAATATTTACCGATTTTAAGTTAATTTACAAATTAAGCTTAAGGTCATTTTTCTCTTTTGGATTAAATTACCTATATGCAAGTTTCTAATCAATAAGCATGTAATAAATAAAAATTACAATATGTAAACAGTTTAAGGAATAGAGAAAATGACACTGAGATTTATAGTGGTTCGGCCAACAATGCATGCGTCCACTCCCCCAAGCCGCGCTTGAAGATTTCCAATATCAACGAGTTTTTGTGGCTCACCCGCAACCAAGAATATTACACAAGGTTCACTCCAAACCCTTACACTTTGAGTTTTAGATAAAGGCTCACTCAAAAACCTCAAGTATGAGTTTTGTTTGTAGGCTCACTCAGCAACCTTTACAATTACCCAAACGATGAGATTTCACAAACCACAAGTATTTTGAATAATAAAGATTACAGATAACTTGGGTACTCACAAAAGATAAGAATATTTAAGATGAATATATGTGAAAGAGATGTGTTAGAAGTGAGAAAAATGACGAATTTATAGATTTTGCACAAAACTAGCCGTTTATAGCCGTTTTAAAGGTCTGAGACCGGTATTTGACCGGTATACTGGTCAAATGGCTCAAAAATGACCGTTGGGACCTCTGGAACCGATATGCCAGTTACATAGATCAGTATGCCGGTTTAAATACCGGTATGTCAGTTTTGAGACCGGTATGCCGGTTTCTGATGACCAGTCAAGACTGACAGCACTTAGTATTTTGGCCATAACTTGGTCTAAAAAATTTCAAATCATGATCCGTAAATTTCTACGTAAACTAAACACATAGATCTATCTTCTGTAAAAATTTCATCTTCAAAAACATTAATTTAAATTTTATAGAATTTCTCTAATGTGACATGTATACTTAAAACACACATCTGAACATGTTATAAAAGTTCTATATATCGGAATTGTGTTCTGTTTAAATCGTAGCATACTAGAGACACATATATATCTAACAGTATATTATTTGAAGTTTAATACAACCGTTTTCTAATTTTTCAAAACTATTTTCCGCTGCACTTGTGCATTGGAATTCATTTTGGCGCAAATAAAGTGCAAATGATTCAATAAGCATTCTAAGTCATTTTAAATGCAAATGATGCAAAATGTATGATTCCTAAGAGCTTTAAAACATTTGAATAAACTCACTTACAATTATTTTTAGTTCTTAATCATTATTTTGATTTTTATATTACTTGCCTCTTGCTTTGACTTTTCATCATCTTTTTGCATCTTTATCATCTTTGCTTTCTTGATCATCTTGTAGCACATTTTAGCTATTTATCAACATTTAATTCAAAATATTTTTGTAATAGCTTGCTAATGCGTGTCGAAGACTTCAAGTGTTGACGTCATCAAAATCCATCATGCGACTGTGTCGCTAACAATCTCCCCATTTTTGATGATGACAACCTTTAAAACTTGTGAGCTTCTGAGAGTTCAAATGTTGACGATTTTGCTCCCCCTCAATATTAGCTCCCTCTCAATGTGTGATTATCTTCAATATAGCTCTATAAGACTTAGATAAACACATTAGTACAATTACTCCCCCTTAATCCAATGGTGAGGGTAACACAAGTTTTAATCTCATTTCTAATGATTTATCCCCCTTTGACATTATCAAAAATGGAGAAGCAAAATTTAAGTCTAAATGAGATACCTATTAATACGTGCATTATCAAATGATGATACCAAAATTTAAAAATATTCACATTTGGAATTTCCCCATTTTTTCCATAAAATATAGAAATCATGCATAGAGTATTTCTTAAATATTATACCAATGATTACCAATTGAACAATGATAAATGCATTTTTAATGATTTCTTCCCATAATTATGATACCAATTAATGAAAAATCAAATATTCATGCATTTCATGATACAAATGAGACATTATGTCGATATACATGCATTTCATTTTCATACAAATATGTTAAATGGCAAAGGCAATTTCAATGCAAATCAATCAAGTAATCACATATTTGTCATTTAACTCCATAAATTCAATGTGATACTAATTGATATAAAATGAGGTTTAAATATATGATTGAGGCATTTAATGATATCAATAGAAGATTGTAATTTATTTTAGCATTTTATTTTATTGTAATTTACTTTTCAGCTTTTACTTTACCGCAATTACTTTTTAAGCATTTTTATTTTATGTCTTTTATTTTACTAGCCCTAGTTATGTGTTGTAACTAAATTAGTTATCTAGGGTTGTGATGAATTCTAAAATCACCGGTTTATAAGGGGTTATTTTATAGTTTGGGTAATTTAAAGGTTTACTTATTATGTCTCAAGCTTAATGCGTCTTGTTAATTGGTCACTAATAAGATAGATCTGGTAAATCTAAAATAAACTTGACAAATGAATTTTAGGTTTCAGCCTTAGACTTAATAGCCCACGATCTTCCTTGAGGATAGATAACCCTTTAATAGATTTCCTTACAAGATAGACATATACCTGTCGGGCGGGGGTAGCCATAATTGAAACTTAAACTTAATGAATCCAGATAATTTGGTTGACATAGACATATGGTTCAATTGGATTAAACTGGGTATTTGTGTCTGACCATCGACAGAGGCTTTCACATAATTTAGTGTTCCAGGTTAGTAAACTGATTTATTACAAAAACATAAAATAATCACTTCATCTTTTAAAAGATATTAGAAAGATTCACAACCCTATATAGTTTTTAATATTGAATTTTCTTAAACCTACTTTCGAACAATTTTATTTACTTGTTTTTAAATGTAGAATCATCATCATTTCAAATATATCAAACAACCTGTTAGATACTAGTAATCATTTGACCTCATAAAATTAGTAGATTAGGTATTAAGTCCTCGTGGGATCGATACTTTTTATACTACTTGAACGAAGCGTGCGCTTGCGTTATACGCGTGTGTGTAAGCACCGGTCAGTTGTTTATATGGTTTATAGTTTGGCATAATGGGCAGCATGTGCTCTACTAAAGTTTTATCTAAACCAGACATTTCTTCATAGTCCCAAGCAAAGCAATCTCTATAACTTTTTAGGAGAGAAATTAGGTCTTTGCGTACCTGGGGATCAAGTTTTTGCTAATATAGGTACTGCGCTTTTCGCCCTCATCTCCCAAATCCACTTTCTCCAAAACATCTTGTGCCATCGTAATGCTTGTCTTCTGATGTCCATTTAGAATGCACTCTAGATCTTTATTTCCCTCCACTGGTTGCTCGTCCAATTCCTTTGGTTGTTCGTCCAAACAATCCACCTTGTATGTTTCTCTCATTCTGTCTTATACCTGATGAGTTATCAATTTTCCTTTTAAGGCCGAGATTGCGGTCTGGTATCGAGTTTGACTTTTCGTTCCCGAACATAAGCCATTAAGTTGGCTTTGGTAGCTGCGAGTGTGGCTTGTTCTTTAATTTGTTCGCCCTTTTTCATTCGGTTTGATGGCTTCGTGGCCACATGATGGCATCTTGAATGCCACTATGGTTGGCCTTATTTGTATGAATAAGTCATTCAATAACTCTGCGGCGTATGGCTCATCATTTTCGGCCACTACAGATGAATTCCCCATTTCATCTGAAATTTTGGCTAACCCGTAATTTCCTTCATATATTAAATATTCTTCCAAATTTATTTCTGCCGAGAAAGGTCTATTGTCATCGTACACCACTTCGACCTCGTCTTTCTGATTCCAAAAAACTAAACATTGATGGAGAGAGGAAGGTATACATCGGCTACCGTGGATCCAATCTCGTCCCAAAAGCATGTTATATGTGGTCGGTCCTGAAATTTCCTACAAGTACTAGCGACAAACAAACTCTATATACCCAAGAGGGGGGTGAATTAGGTTATAGCTAAAATATGCGGAATTAAAAATATTTACCGATTTTAAGTTAATTTACCAATTAAGCTTAAGGTCATTTTTCTCTATTGGATTAAATTACCTATATGCAAGTTTCTAATCAATAAGCATGTAATAAATAAAAATTACAATATGTAAAGAGTTTAAGGAATAGAGAAAATGACACTGAGATTTATAGTGGTTCGGCCAACAATGCATGCGTCCACTCCCCCAAGCCGCGCTTGAAGATTTCCAATATCAACGAGTTTTTGTGGCTCACCCGCAACCAAGAATATTACACAAGGTTCACTCGAAACCCTTACACTTTGAGTTTTAGATAAAGGCTCACTCAAAAACCTCAAGTATGAATTTTGTTTGTAGGCTCACTCAGCAACCTTTACAATTACCCAAACGATGGGATTTCACAAACCACAAGTATATTGAATAATAAAGATTACAGATAACTTGGGTACTCACAAAAGATAAGAATATTTAAGATGAATATATGTGCAAGATATGTGTTAGAAGTGAGAAAAATGACGAATTTATAGATTTTGCACAAAACTAGCCGTTTATAGCCGTTTTAAAGGTCTGAGACCGTTATACTGGTCAAATGGCTCAAAAATGACCGTTGGGACCTCTGGAACCTATATGCCGGTTACATAGATCGGTATGCCGGTTTAAATACCGGTATGTCGGTTTTGACGGTATGCATGTTTCTGATGACCAGTCAAGACTGACAGCACTTAGTATTTTTTGCCATAACATGCTCTAAAAAATTTCAAATCATGATCCGTAAATTTCTACGTAAACTAAACACATAGATCTATCTTCTGTAAAAATTTCAGCTTCAAAAACATAAATTTAGATTTTATAGAATTTCTCTAATGTGACATGTATACTTAAAACACACATTTGAACATGTTGTAAAAGTTCTATATATCGGAATTATGTTCCGTTTAAATCGTAGCATACTAGAGACACATATATATCTAACAGTATATCATTTGAAGTTTAATTCAACCGTTTGCTAATTTTTCAAAACTATTTTCCGCTGTACTTGTGCATTGGAATTCATTTTGGCGCAAATAAAGTGCAAATGATTCAATAAGCATTCTAAGTCATTTTAAATGAAAATGATGCAAAATGTATGATTCCTAAGAGCTTTAAAACATTTGAATAAACTCACTTACAATTATTTTTAGTTCTTAATCATTATTTTGATTTTTATATTACTTGCCTCTTGCTTTGACTTTTCATCATCTTTTTGCCTCTTTATCATCTTTGCTTTATTGATCATCTTGTAGCACATTTTAGCTCTTTATCAACAATTATTTCAAAATATTTTTGTAATAGCTTGCTAATGTGTGTCGAAGACTTCAAGTGTTGACGTCATCAAAATCCATCATGCGACTGTGTCGCTAACAATCTCCTCATTTTTGATGATGACAACCTTTAAAACTTGTGAGCTTCTGAGAGTTCAAATGTTGACGATTTTGCTCCCCCTCAATATTAGCTCCCTCTCAATGTGTGATTATCTTCAATATAGCTCTATAAGACTTAGATAAACACATTAATATAATTACTCCCCCTTAATCCAAGGGTGAGGGTAACACAAGTTTTAATCTCATTTCTAATGATTTATCCCCCTTTGACATTATCAAAAATGGAGAAGTAAAATTTAAGTCTAAATGAGATACCTATTAATAAGTGCATTATCAAATGATGATACCAAAATTTAAAAATATTCACATTTGGAATTTCCCCATTTTTTCCATAAAATATAGAAATCATGCATAGAGTATTTCTTAAATATTATACCAATGATTACCAATTGAACAGTGATAAATGCATTTTTAATGATTTCTTCCCATAATTATGATACCAATTAATGAAAAATCAAATATTCATGCATTTCATGATACAAATGGGACATTATATCGATATACATGCATTTCATTTTCATACAAATATGTTAAATGGCAAAGGCAATTTCAATGCAAATCAATCAAGTAATCGCATATATGTCATTTAACTCCATAAATTCAATGTGATATTAATTGATATAAAATGAGGTTTAAATATATGATTGAGGCATGTAATGATATCAAATGAACAATTGATATCAATAGAAGGTTGAATACATTGTCTAATTACTTGTATGTTTCAAAATATTTATACCAATTTGAAATATGCATGCACACATAATTTAGAGGAAACGGTACCAATGTTTCCGTGAGTACGAATTTTATTTATTACCGTTGTGATTCCTCATTTCTTTGAGCCTTTCGGATCAATTTGCATTTCTCTTTAAGATTCATTCCCAAAGCTCCCCCTACAAAATTATCAAGTGTATTTTGGTACCCAACCTTTCTTGGGTCCATGAGGGTTAAATTTATTTCTTAAGGAATCCATGCATTTTTAATCACATTCTTGTTCATGCACTCAAAAATTTTGTGTCTCTTTTTTATTACAAGCATGACATGTGACATTTTCATTGATAGTAATATTAGCATAGGAGCCAGATGCCTTAACAAAATAATTTTTCAAAAATTTTCATTTAATGTAAGGCCTATATCCTAATCCTTCTCTTTTAACTGCACATTTTTGGGATCCAATTAGCATATTAAAATTTTTCTGTCCCAATGTGAATTTACTAACAATGTTTTGCAAATCTATAACCTTTTTATTTAATACAATATTTTTATTTAAAATAGATTCGCAATCACATGTTTTTGAGCTATATGGTATATTAGATATGACATTTTCAAGTTCTAGCTTTTTATTTCTTAAAAATGCATTTTCATCATTTAAGCATGGTATTTCTTTTTCATGTTTGGCCTTTAAGCATAAAATCTCATTATCTAAAATATGAAATTTATCCATACAAAATTCATGTTTATTTTTAAGTGATGAAAGCTCATTTTTAACCAATTTAAGTTTCTTTTTAAGCATATCACACAACTCATTTAAACCATTAAAAACATCAATTAAATCATTGTAATCTTGAGAGTTCGCTTTCAAAGAAAAAATTCTCATCCTCGATACCCATGAATGCTATTGTTTTATCTTTGTCTTCTTCCTCCTCGAATGAGCTTGAATCGTTATCGCTTGAAGTTGAAGTAGCTTTCAATGCCTTTTTCTTGGATTTTCCTTTCATTTTCTTCAATGGGCAATCGGTAGCTATATGACTCGGTTTATTACATTCATAGCAAACAATTTTCTTGTTCTTCCGAAGCCATTTTTCTTTTTTCTTCTCATCCATTTTTGATTTTCCTTTAAGCTTTGCAGATTTGAGGAGCTTCTTGACCTTATTGGTTATTACTGCCAATTCATCATCACTATATTCTTCACTTGAGCTTGAATCATCTATTCTTCTTGCTTTTAAGGCAAGATTCTTCCTTGTTCTCTTCTCATTTTCCTCCTTTTGATCCCTTTTGATCTCCAATTCATATTCAAGCAATTTTCTGACCAAATCATCTAGCTTCAAAATGTTCATGTCGTTTGCTTCTCTAATGGAGGAGCTGTAGCTTCTATATTCCTTAGGGAGTGATCTAATGATTTTCTTTACTTGATCTGTTGGCCCAATGATTTTCCCCAAGGCGCCCAAATGATTTATGATGATTATGAATCTTAAAATCATGTGATCAATTTTTTCCCCGGATTCCATTTTGAAATTGTCTAATTCACACATGAACCGGTTGATCTTCGATTCCTTCACTTGGCTTGTGCCCTCGTAGACCATTTCCAAAGACTTCCACAAATCATATGCGTTTCCACACTCCGGAAGCTTGTTTATTTGAGTCCGATCAATAGCACAAAGGAGTTGGTTGAGTGTCTTAGCATTTTGTGAGGCTTGTCTTAAATCCTCATTATCGCATTCTAGAGTTGGCTTTGGAATCTCAACATCATTGTTATCCTTCTTCGTTGGTCCTTTTGCACCTCATGTAATAACCAAGTAGAATTACGGATCAACGGCTAGAAAGTAGTTCAACATCCTCATTTCTCAATAGTTGTAATCGGTTCCGGTGTAAAATAGAGGTCTAGTTGTTGAAAATACTTCGGCAAGATTTTATGAGTTGCTTGTAGAAGTCATGATCCATTCTCGAACGGTTAAGTCTTTGTTGAGAATACCTCGTTCTGATACCAACTGAAATTCCCTACAAGCACTAACGATAAACAAACTCTATATACCCAAGAGGGGGTGAATTGGGTTATGGCTAAAATATGCGGAATTAAAAATATTTGCCGATTTTAAGTTAATTTACCAATTAAGCTTAAGATAAATTTTCTATATTGGAATAAATTATCAATATGCAAGTTTCTAATCAATAAGCATGTAATAAATAAAACTTGTAATATGTAAAGAAGAGCTTATACGGGCTTAAGCAAGCACCAAGCCAGTGGTACAAGAAGTTTGGCTCGGTCATGGTGAGTCAATGCTACAAAAGAACTGCAACAGATCAGTGTGTCTACATTCAAAGGTTTCCGAATGGAAATTTCATTGCTCTTCTACTATACGTAGACGACATGTTGATCGCTGGACAAGATACAGTGAATATCAGCGAGTTGAAGAAGGAATTGTTAAGGTTGGTGCTCGGAGTGCCAATCTGGATCGTATTTATGTCCGATTCATAAATACGAGCAATACCATTTTCCATAATATTACTAATTTAATGGTAGCACCCCTTGTCTTTTATACACTTATTCGATCTAATTACGATTAGATATCTGATTATGATTAGATCGAAACTAAATCTGGTTTAGTGATACGTGTATATTAGACAAAGACCCTAAGATTTACAGTATAGTGCGCAGTTACAACGTAGTTTGTAATTAACATTGGGAAGTGCACTGTTAGTTGTATATCCTTAAATAAAGTTCCTGGTCAAGATTTGCTAACACGGGTCGGTTAGTAAAATCAGCTGAGACCAGTACATGTCGTATATCGTGACTTAGTCCGATGGTTTATCCGAGTGAACCATGAGTCTCGGGAGACTCGTATAGACATGTAGGTGTTTATTTGATAAGACACTGAATGACTCCCTGAAGGTTTCCTAATAGATGGTACACCAACGTCAATAGGAATCTTCTCGAGTTGAGCGAGCATAGTGATCATTTGACTTAAGATACCACAGTGGGATATATGAGTTATCATCCACACTTTGATGGAAGTCACGTCAACGATCTATTCATGATCAAACCTCCGCCTGTTCGTTGGCTGTGGACTGATCCTCATGATATCCAGTGCGTATCAAGATAGGATCTGTCAGTCCTGTGTGCATGGCATAAGCATCTTCACGTGTTTACGATCTAGTAAATCCATAGCCGTGGTATAACATCAGAAATCAATTTCGAGTATTATTTAGAGATCATAAATTGAAAGTCGACTGTATTAAACCGAACGGATTTGATGTTCTCATCTATATCCCAGGTATAATACAGATAGAATGTGACGTAGGGATTATACATATGCAATGATCTCGGCTTGCATAGTTTAGCGAGATTATCTGTGGTCGTCATAATCCATGAGTGGGTGGATTATAGGGGTGAGCATCGGTTCCGGTTCTACCCAGAACCGGTTGGAACCGGACCGATTTTCCGGGTTTGGAACCGGAACCGGTTGTAATTGGGTAGGTTCCGATTCCAAATATGAAGGAACCGATTTTATCTGGGTAGGTTCCAGTTCCAAAATGGTCGGAACCGGAACCGGACCATGGAACCGGTTTATATGAACATAAATTTTAAACATTTGGTGTTCATTATGCGGAACCGATTGAATATATGCTTCAATACATAATTATGGCTGAATGTCTATGTATTTTAGTATCTCTGAGTAAAATTCTTTTTCAGTGGCATTTGCTGATAAGAGTGTCTGATTAAACATCTGGTGATGGACAATTAGACGTTTGATTTTATTTTTGTATTGGGTTTGAATGCTTGAGTAACCTTGTGATTTAATGCAAAAGAGTGATATATAGTCGCTATAAAGTGGGTACATATACCAATGTTAATTGTCAAATATTGTATTTTATGGTCAATTTGTTTTTCTCTGTGCTGTTATTATTGATTGATGACTATATTTTATTCATATGCTCGTTGAAATATTATGGAGTATGGAAAGTATGCAAAAGAGACTGTACTTGCTTGCTAATTAGACGGCAATATACTTTCGTGGCTTTATCATGTTTGTGAAAATTTGGCTTAGAAGTATTTCGTTTGATCAGATTTTAAACATAGTGGGCTATTGCATAACCTTTCGTTCTTGAGCTTCCGTACTCCGATTTGATCCCCGTTTTTTCCTACGGACTCGTATCGGAATGTAGTTTTCATTAAAATATTTTAAAATAGGGTAATTCGGAACCGGACCGGAACCGGATTGGAACCGAATAATAGGGTACCCTGTTTAATTGGGTAGGTTCCGGTTCCACTTAGTGCGGAACCGAATTTTTCCGGGTAGGTTCCGGTTCTATGCGGAACCGGAACCGAAACCGATTTTGCTCACCCCTAGTGGATTATAGACACGAAATTGGATTTCGTGACAGATAAACCTAAACTTAGAAAGTCCCACAATATGAAGTGTACTCGTTGAGCATTTGGGCAACTAGATATGAATAATACAGATTATTCATAATATTTCACCGGATTAAATTAGTTATTTCAAATCGTTTAATCGGTTAAACGATAACACGTGCATTAGAGGATTTTGTCCGCTAATAATTATTGTGTATTTGTATTTGATACATAACACGATTAGATACACAGTAATTATTCGTCAAATGAGATTTTGACACATGCCATTAATATATGTATTTGTTATTTATTGTAAATAAAAATACGTATATAATAATAATTATATTAATTGATTATTTGCATATTTAATTATTAAATATTTGAATAATTAATTAATTAAACCTTTTTCATTAAATGTTATGAAATATGGTAAGTTATTATTGGTACAAATTGCATGAATTTATTAACCTAAATGTGTGACAATTTGATTGGCCACTTGAAAGGTTAATTATTAATTTAATGTGATTAAATTGTCAAAAGATAATATTGCCCCCTAAAAGTCGGCAATAAGGGCTTTTAAATTGAAATTCTGTTTTCTCTTTCTTGATCATTCATCCATTGCCGAGAACTTCAAACTAGAAACATGAAAAATGGGTTTCATGGTTGCCTGATGATTCAAGCGTAAAAGTGAAGGAAAAATCAAGAAATGGCTTAAGGAATTTTGGAGTTTTAGAGGTAACCTTCAAAACCCTAAAGCTTTGAAATTTGTTTCTTGTTTCTTGATTTCTTAGAATGGTTATAGGGTTTCTTTGCTTGTAAAATTTGGGGCTTTTGGTCGTGGTGAATGAAATGGAAGCTTATATGCATGTGTGAAGTAGATTTGGAAGTAATTAGTGTAATTATTATCCAAATTAATCATTTGATGATGAGTTGATATTATAGAGTGTTATGACCACTCTTTTGGCACCTAGAACTTTTCTTGGGTTGTTCATATGTGGTGACTTTTTTTTGGTATTGTTGATTAATTAGAATAATCTTGAAAATTGGATTTAAAGCATGAAATTGGACAAAATGGGTTTCTGGATCAGACCTGGAAGTTTACTGATTTTTTTGATGAAAAATATATTTTTTGAGTTTTTTGGATGTATTTTTGGTGTTGGAATAATTTCCGGAAATTGTTTCCGAGTTAAAATAAGCAAAAACGGCCAAAAACGGCGTTACCGGGTACTTTTGAGCCAATCGGGCGACGAATATCCAAACAGTGAATCCGTCACTGTTCGGGTAGCCCATGAACTACCCTGACACTATTGGGGCTGACCTGGGTAGTCCTCATAAGTGTCGAGTGGTCGGTTCAGTCGAAAACATGTTTTACGTCATTTTACGGAAAAATAGTTTTCGTAAAAGTCTCGCGAAGTTTCAACCTTATTTATGTCAATATTTGGTATTGAATAAATAGGTTTAGGTGAAATATGAATAAATTATTCATATTAGATATTGAATAATTTATTCGGTAATTTGAAAAGTTTTAAATTACGATTTCGCCCGAACCGCGCTTCTGCTGCGCCCATCGCCCAAAACCCCAACATGAACTCTCTAAGTCTTTCGATATGAAAGACTTAGGACTAGCTCAACAAATTTTGGGAATGGAAATAGTTCGTGACAGATAGAATAAAAGGTTGTGGCTTTCACATGAGAGTTATATTGAATGTATAATTAGAAGATTCGATATACAAAAAGCCAAACTAGTCAGCTTTCCGCTAGCGCACCATTTCAAACTGAGCAAGAGTTTGTGCCCTTTATCCAAGAAAGAGATAGAGGAGATGTCATCAATATTATATTCTTCAGCAGTTGAAAGCCTAATGTATGTTATGGTATGTATCAGGCCATATATTGCTCACGCAGTGGATGTTGTGAGTCGTTTTCTCTCTAACCCAGGAAAGTAGCACTGAGAGGCAGTCAAATGGATTTTCAAGTGCCTCAAGGGTACATCGAAGTTACGTATGTGCTACGGGGGAGCTGATCCAATCTTGGAAGGTTATACAGATTCAGATATGGCAAGAGATCTTGATGTACAACAGGTTTTCTCTACACTTTTGCAGGAGCAGCTATATCATGGCAGTCAAGATTGCAGAGGTGTATTGCATTATCGACAACAGAAGCTGAGTACATTACAGTAGCACAAGTAAGAAAGTAGATGTTGTGGTTAAAGTATTTTCTCCAAGAGTTAGGGATTAAAAAGACATGATACAAGATACATTGTGATAGTCAGAGTGTTATGGACTTGAGCAAAAACTCAATGTATCATTTCCTGACGAAGCACATTGGTATTCGCTATCATTGGATACGCGAGGTAATAGATCAACAACTGCTGAGACTAGTGAAGATCCATATATATGAGAATCCAGCTAACATGTTAACAAATGTGGTTACTCGAGGGAAGCTAGAGCTATGCAGAGACATAGCCGGGATAGTTGTCAGATGATAATCGTTTCAGATGCAACTGGAGGGGGGAATTGAAAGATCCAGCTGCACCAATATAACCATCCAAATAACTTTAGGTGGGATTGAAAATGGTGCACCAATTTTTAACAAAGAAGCAAACTTCCAAGACTACTTTAGGTGGAGAAGTATTGCTTTATTGAATTTGTGAGCCAAAGGTTGGCTATAAATAAGAACACTCATTTGAGAGCAAGATCATCCCAAAAAATATTAAAGATTCATGTTAAGAAAGCTATGAGAGTGTTAGAAGTGAGGTCTTTTATAAAGAGTTTAAACACTTGTAATGTTCTATTCTTGTAGTAATAGATTCGGTTTTTCCTCAAAACTCTCTATAGTGATCAGAGAATCACAACAGACTATACAGAGTAACGACCTATTCAGCGACATATGCGTTTGTCGCAAAATAAGCCGATCTCCTATGAGCAACCTCTGAGGTAAGCTGAGCTCCTAAGGCGTGCATTTCTTTCTTTAATCAGTGCCAGTCCCCGTTTAACTTATCTCGATCTAACGTTTTGAGCTTTCCTTTCTCGTATAGTAAGACAATGCCCTAGTATTTCATAAAAATCATGTCATTCACTAACTACTCTTTAACTATGTCATTTCCTTTACTTAGGAAGCATTCTCATCTTCCAGGCATTCAAGCAGTTCAGTTACTTCCCTTCCTACCCCAATCAGTACCTTCCCATAGCCGAACTTATGAGCTGCGTCTAGCCCCGTGTCATTGGAAACACATCACGTTATGGCAGGGTAATGTTTAATAGTTTAATGAATCTTCCACTTATTTGATGGGCTGGTTAAGAGATTATCTATGGTTAAACTCATCAAAACTTATCAATGGATAAAATAAGAAATGAGTGAGAGATGAGATAGAGTTTTCATCTCTGTCTCACTTAACTAACAAAAATAGAAATTTGCTAATTTTGGATGGGAATGAAAACCTTGGATTGGATGAGTTCTTAAAATTGAGAAATCTTATTTTTAGAGAAATGGTTTTCTCCGTTATTTGAAGAATTTCATTTGCAGATGCAGCCATGAATATCAGGTGCTGTAGAGAAACTAATTGCACTAAAGGGGGAATTCCGTATATTTGGATGATCTTTCTCTTTCAAAATATTCAATGATCTTTCCCTTAAGACTCAAAAGTCCCAATATTATCCCATCATGATCTTGCTGGCCAACAAGTTGTTCGCCGTCTTGAGCAAATCACACGTAGAGATATTGATAAAACACATATCATCTGTCTCATTTGTCTCATGTTCCTTGTGCCTTTATTTCCTCTGCTATCTTCTCTGGTCTATTAGTCAAAGTAATTGAAGTCCAGGTCAAAGTTCATTGATTAGTTCATTTCCAACAGTAAGGACAAAGCATGGTTGATCCTTATTACCAATCAGAAGATCTGTCAGTAAGACATCACTGCAACCTTGGCCTGGATGAAAAACGGATTCCCCAAAATCAACTCGAAGTCATCCAAAGGTACTGCCATCAACGTGTATGACCTATGCCACTTTCCAAGTTGTATAGTCACTCCTGCAATTGTGCCTTGAACTTGTTTTGCTGTCGAATTTACTGCCTTAATGCTACTCCCCGATTTAGTGAATTTGAGGCCCAATTTCTCGACAACTCCCACCGCAACAAAGTTGTGTGTAGCCACAGTATCCACCATTACCCTCACTATTTTCCCATTAATGAGAGCTTGGACCTACATCAAGCCATTATCAAATCTGTCTTCCCAAATTACATTCACCAACTGAAGTAGGTTCATCCGACCAGGCCCTGCCGAGTCTCCTTCCCCTTCCTTGCCTATTTCTGCAACCACAAATACATTCAATTTCTCCTTTTTGGGACAATCTCTCGCCCTATGTGGACCATCACATATGAAACAACCTTTATTGTTGTTGTTCACTCCCTTGAACTTACATCATCTTGTGACTTCTATTTTCCCTTCTTGTTCTTCTTTTTCCCCCTTCTCCGAGTCTTTGTACTTCTCTTTTCCCTTGCCCTTCGGATCAGGTTTGGACTTGGTTGAAGAACTAGGTCTATAGTCCACAAGGTAATCCGCCGCTGCCATGGCCGCAGGCAAGTCACGCACACCTTTCCTCCGCAATTCATTTTGTGCCTAAGTTTGCAATCCAGACATGAAGCTAAATAGCTTGTCCTCCTCGGAAATGTTCCTTATGTCTAACATCAATGAACTGAACTGTTTCACAATATCCACCGAATAGAGCCAGTTTGCTTCAATTTTTTCAAGGTTTCCCTTGCAATCCACGATGTGTTGGTGGGGAGGAATTGATCTTTCAACTCCTTCTTCAGAGCCTCTCATGTATTTATTATGGGACACCTCATTGTTTCATCATCATCTAACCGAGTTCTCCACCATAATTTCGCATCACCCGCCAAGTACATGCTTGTGATAGTCACTTTCTCCGCCTCTAGATTATTAGCATCCTTGAAATACCGATCCATGTCCCATAAGAAGTGTTGGGGTTTTGGTGCGGGCGGAGCGGAAGCTCGTAGTTCGGGTGAAATCGTAATTTTAAAATTTTTTAAATTACCCAATATGAATAATTCATTCATATTTTACCTAAACATATTTATTAGATATCAAATAACGACATAAATAGTTAAGAAACATCGCGAAACTTTTACGAAAATATTTTTCCGCAAAATGGCATAAATCGCGTTTTTAACCGAACCGATCACCCAATGCACATGAGCGCTGCCCAGGTCAGCCCCAACAGTACTATGGCAGTTCATGAGCTGCCCAAACAATGACTAATTCACAGTTTGGGAAGCCGTCACCCGGTTAGCTCAAAAGCCACCCGGTAGCATTGTTTTTCACCGTTTCCGCATATTTCAATTCTGAAACAATTTACGGTAAATATTCCAACACCCAAAACACATCCAATATATTTATATGACATAATTTTCATCACAATATACCCAGTTTTTTCAGATCTGATTTTGTAACAAAAATTATCATTTTTCATGCTTTAAATCCAATTTTCTCAACATTAATCATATTAATCACAACACCAATCCAAGCCACTACCAATGAAGTACCCAAGAACAATTATAGGCATTACAAGAGTGGTCATAACACTCTAGAATGACAACATATCATCAAATGATCAAATTGAACAAATATTACAATAATATCATTCAAATCTACTTCACACATGCACCAAGCCTTCAATTCCATCATCCAAATCAAAAACCCCAAATTCTTAAGAAAATAAGAAACCATAGAATCTATCTAGATAATCAAGAACAAGAAACATGCTTTCCAAGCTTAGGGATATTGAGGATTACCTTTAATCTCTTAATTTCCTAAAACTTTTTCTTAATTTTCTTCACTTTTATTCCTTGAATCACCAAGCAACATTTGAGAGCATTTTTGGAAGTGGAATTCGGCCTTAGCTTCCCTTGGAAGGGAAAAAGAAAATTTTTTACTTTAAAAAATATGATGACCGACTATAGAGGGGTATTTTAGTCAATTTCCTAATTTAATTCAATTAAAAAAAATTAAATTTATGTTAGCAAATCAAATTTGCACACCTAAAGCTTAATTAAAACATGCCACATGTAACCAATAATAATTAGCCATATAACATAATATTTATGAAATATAGATATCATTTAATTATTTAAATATTTAACATTTAAATATCTAAATAATTAATTAATATAATATTTATTATATATGTATTTTTATTTACATTAAATAACAAATACATATATTAATGGCATGTGTCAAAGTCTCATTTGACAATTAATTAATATGTATCAAATCAAATTTTGTATCAAATATAAATACACACTAATTATTAATCGACCAAAATTCCCGAAAGCATGTGTTTTCATTTAACCGTTTAAACGATTCGAATTAACTCATTTAATCCGATGAAGTATTATGAATAATCTATATTATTCATAACGCGTTGCCCAAGTGCTCAACGAGTACACTTCATATTGTGGGACTCTCTTAGTTTAGGTTTATCCTTCACGAAAACCAATTTCGTGTCCATAATTCACCCACTCATGAATTATGACGACCACGAATAATCTCGCTAAACTATGCAAGTCGAGGTCATTGCATACGTATAATCCATCTTTCAAAGGCTATCCATATTATATCTGGGATATAAATAAGAACGTCAAATCCTTATGGTATAATATAGTCGACTTTCAAATTTATGATCTCTAAATAACACTCGAAAGCTTCCGAAGTTATACCACGACTATTGATTTACTAGATCGCAAACACGTGTAGGAAACATATGCCCTGTACACAGGACTGACGGATTCTATCTTGATACGCACTTGATATCATGAGCATCAGTTCACACCCAACGAACAGACGGAAGTCTGATCTAAATAGATCGGTGATGTGACTGCCATCAAAGTGTGGAGGATAACTCATATATCCACTGTGGTATCTCAAGTCGAATGACCACTATGCTCGCTCAACTCGAGAAGATTCCTATTGACGTTGATGTACCATCTATTAGGAAATCTTCAGTGAGTCGTTCAGTGTTTATCAAATAAACACCTACATGTCTATACGAGTCTCCCGAGACTCATGGTTCATTGGGATAAACCATCGGACTAAGTCACGATATACGACATGTATTGGTCTCAGCGGATTTTACTAACCGACCCGTGTTAGTAAATCTTGACTATGAACTTTATTTAAGAATATACATCTTATAGCGCGCTTCCCAATGTCAATTATAAAATACGTTATAACTACGCACTACATCGTAAATCATAGGGTCTTTGTCTAATACACACGTATCACTAAACCAGATTTAGTCTCGATCTAATCGTAATTGAGTATTTAATCGTAATTAGATCAAATATGTATATAAAGACAAGAGGTGCTACCATTAAATAAGTAATATTATGGAAAAAAAATTATTTGTATTCATGAATCGGACATAAATAGGATCCGGATTGACACTGATGAGTGGTAATTATATCACTATTTCCCACTCATTTGACCTAATATTTTGTATAGTTTCTTGAGTTTTGTGAATATTTTGATGTGTTTTGTGTTATTTTGTAGATAAATAAAGTTTCAGGACTCTCTTGAGGTGATTTGGGCCCAAAACAGTGAAAATTGGATAAAAAGGCATTTTGGTAATTTGGCGCGTCACGATGCGCAAGCCCTTGGCGTCGCGACGCCTAACATGCACCAAGACTTGCTAACGTACGCCGGGTCCACAAGTCAGAATCTGAGCAGTTTGACTTTGCTAACGTGCGTCGTGCCACGTGTCACCATCACAGCTGATCTGCTAACGTGCGCTGTACCACGTGTTATCATCCTACGGTGCCGACAGTCGCCATCGCCACGTGTCACTCCACGTGCCTGCCACATCATCATCCACATCACCGGTTGACCGAGTCAAAGTACCACGTCATCGCCATGTCATCATCAGCCAATCACAGCGTGCCACGTGTCGCAATTCTATGGTGCCGACAATCATTTTCGCCACGTGTCGCCACATCAGCGCCACGTCAGCTCAATTATTGACTCATTTATCTGAATTGACACATGGCAGATAAGAATCTGAAACCAGCCATTCACGAGCCGCCACGTCATTGCGTCGCGACGCAAGAAGAAACTTTCGCGTCGCGACGCGAGGGGGTCACCGAGGCCTATAAATAGAGCTCGAAATTTCAGTTTCAGATGTACCTTCCTCTCTAATTTCTCTGATGTAAATAAGGAGTTTTCTATCTAGTTTCTTTTAATTTCAGTTTTGTAATTAAATTTTAATTATGTTCTGTAATAATAGTAATTTATTTTCTTTACTTTTTACAGTTTTTACTATTCACCATGAGGAGGTAACTTCCCCCTGCTAGGGTGAAAGGTAATTATTTTACTATTGCTATTTTGATTAATCTCCATTAAATATTATATATTCACTATTTAAAATTTGACTTAAAAATGATACTGCTATATTGGTCGGTTGGTAATTTATTTTAATCTGGTTTAAACCTGACTAAGTAAGGATACCGCCAGATTGGTCGGTTGGTAATTAAATTTTCTTACCGCCTATATGGCAGGTTTATTTTGGTTCCGCCTTTATGGCTGGTTGGACTTAATTTGACTTAATCAGGTTACCGCCTATATGGATGGTTGGTAAAATAATCACAAGTTAATATATTATATTAAGAGAGATATCTAAATAGTAAATAGTAAAAGTTGATCATTTTACCTTAGCATTTTATTTTATTGTAATTTACTTTACCGCAATTACTTTTCAGCATTTTTACTTTATGTCTTTTACTTTTAAGTTTTTACTATCCCTAGTTATGTGTTGTAACTAACTTAGTTATCTATGGTTGTGATGAATTCTAATATCACCGGTTTATAAGGGGTTATTTTATAGTTTGGGTAATTTAAAGGTTTACTTATTAAGTCTTAAGCTTAATGCGACTTGTTAATTGGCCACTAATAAGATAGATCTGGTAAATCTAAAATAAACTTGACAAAAAAATTTTAGGTTTCAGCCTTAGACTTAATAGCCCACGATCTTCCTTGAGGATAGATAACCCTTTAATAGATTTCCTTACAGGATAGACATATACCTGCCGGGCGGGGGTAGCCATAATTGGAACTTAAACTTAATGAATCCAGATAATTTGGTTGACATAGACATATGGTTCAATTAGGTTAAACTGGGTATTTGCGTCTGACCATCGATAAAGACTTTCACATAATTTAGTGTTCCAGGTTAGTAAACCAATTTATTACACAAACATGAAATAACCACTTCATCTTCTAAAAGATATTAGAAAGATTCACAACCCTAGATAGTTTCCTAATATTGAATTTTCTTAAACCTACTTTCGTGCAATTTTATTTACTTGTTTTTAAATTTAAAAATCATCACCATTTCAAATTAATCAATCAACATGTTAGATACTAGTAATCATTTGACCTCATAAAATTAATAGATTAGGTATTAAGTCCTCGTGGGATCGATACTTTTTATACTACTTGAACGATATGTGCGCTTGCGTTATACGCGTGTGTGTAAGCACCGGTCAAGTTTTTGGCGCCGTTGCAGGGGATTTATTTATCTTTCACTATTAGTTTTGAGGTTAGATACATTTACTTGTATATAATTTCTTTTTACTTATTGTTTTTGTTTTCTTGTGTTTCAGGTTCTCAGATCCTTCATGAGACGAACAAGAAGCTTTGAACTTCGACCGCTTGATCCGAAAATTGAAAGAACCATCAGACAGTTGAGAAGGGAAAGGCGAGAAGGCCAAGAAGCAATTGTTAACATGGAACCTGAACCTTTGGAGGTTGCACCACCAAAGTCTTTGGTCTGGGATGTAACATTCCCCCAGAGCCAAGTGTTCTTCTAAGCTCGGGGTCGGGCTACATCCCACCGAGTCAATCTCTTTGGTCTGGGGACGTAACATTCCCTCAGAGCCAAGTGTTCTTCTCAGCTCAAGGTCGGGTTACGTCCCACCGAATGCATTTGATCTCGGCTCGGGGACAGACTATCAACTCGATGGAGGACTCGAATTGGTCGGATGCGAGGTCATATTGAGATCTGGAAGAACAAGTTAAAAAATTTTGAGGTCAAGATAAGCCGAGTATGGAAAACAGAACCGAAAGCATTCGAGATAAGTGTTAAAGGGAAAAGTTATGATTATCATTACAAAAAAAGTATATTGTTTGAACTTACAAGGGGCCCCCTTTTGGGTTACCCCCACTAATCGGCCCGCGTAGGGGTAGCTGTTTCTTCTTGTGCAGATCCGGATGGCTAGATGACTGGCACGGGCTCGACATGAGGTACCTCAGTTTCAGTTTGGAAGGCAAGATGGGCTGCAAATTCGGCCTCAGACACTTCAGGGGTAGGAGCCTCAGGTTGGACCTCATGTATATCAAACGTTGTTGAAATATTAGATTGGATGGATCTGTGTATGCGTGAGCATATGATAGAAAAGTTTCTCGATATAGCAGATCCATCTTAAAGCACAATTAGAGTCCCTTTGTACAACACTAAACATAGAGGTCGACCTATAGACAGAGATGAGCAAAGTAGATGCCACATACCTTCTTTTGGATATGCATCCACTTCAGGATCAAGGGTCACTCAACCAACTATAACGACTATAGGGAAAGAGGGTCGTGGGAGGCGATCAACCCATGATCAGTCTCAAGTTCCACCGATCTGTGATACATATATCAAGAAATTACCTATGGCATATCAACGTTATATTTCCCATACTATTAATGTTCAAGATGATGGCCATTGTGGATTTAGAGCAATATTTGCACTAATCGGGTATGGCGAAGAAGGTTGGGGTCAGGTACGATGCGATCTTATCGAAGAGATTCAACAAAATAAGGATTTATATGATCGACTTTATCCATCAAACGGATGGGTAGACAATCTATTACACTTACTGCATTTCTTCCAGTCGCCGGCACCGGAGGTACATTGGATGGACTCAATGAGTTTAGGAATTGTCATCGCATCGAGGTACAATCTTGTACTGCATATATTTGCTGAGAATGTTTGGAGTTGTTTTACTCACTTTCCATTAAGGTCCCCTGCAGTTCCAGAGCATGAGCGTCAAGAAATAACTATTGCTCATGTTGGCAGACAATTTGTGCAAGTTTTCTTACACACTCATTACCTTGTATCACCCATCTCAATGTGGTGGTGGAAACATTCATCGTACGAATCTAAAGAATGGGCCACTCATTATAGGATTCGTAATCAATTATGGTACGAAGTATTTGGTATATCACCAAGTGCGCTAGGAGGAGACTTTGGAGGCAACATAGATTAGAATTTGTGTTTTTATATTTTTAAGTGTAACTTTTTATGTTGTTATTTGTACTCTTTTTTAAATATATGTTTTTCTAATATACATGAGAATATTTTTATAATACATAAGTAGTGTTAAATAAATTAAAAAAGAATCACATAAATTAAATGAATAAATGAACACAAAATAATTAATAATAAATATGAAATTTGTAATATTTATTAAACAAATTAAAAAGAATAGATATATAAAGAGCAAAAAAATATAAATTTTAAAAAAAAATAAATAAAAAAAAAAATTAATTAATAAAAAAAAAAGTATATAAATAGTGTTAAATAAGTGTGTGTATATATATTAATGCATGTGTCCTAATATGGAATTTTCCAAGAAAGCAACACAAAGGGCAATTCAATACTTAGATAAGCATAAAAGGATCGACGAGTAAGTTATCCGTGATATTTGACTCAAAATCACATGAATTGAAATATAAAGATCTTTGTCTTATATTTTAGGAAGTTGTTTGATACTTCTACTCATGTTATAAGATACTTCAGATATTTAAGATATTCTAAAAACCAAGTGATAGGAAGATCATTTTCAAACAATTACTTGCAATTTGCAAAGAGGAACGATAGATTACAGAATTATTTTATTTAAAAATCATTACAGAAAGGAATAATATCGTGACTTGTGTATTCAATATCATAAATCTTTCTATTCAATTCACATGGTATTTCCATATCATGAGATTCAAGATAAATAGAAACTTTATCGTAGTGAATAATAACAGAGAAAATGGATTTAAACCGACTTGACTCCCACATTGCTTTCTAACAACTAGAACACACATCAGTAACTTCAGTGTCGATGAAATGATTTACTCATTGGCTGTTGCTAATTGTTTTTACCCCTCTCTTGCGCGTCATTTTTTTAATAGGAACTAATAAGATGAGATTCTACACAAAAAATAATAAAAATTAATAATAATAAACAGAGATAAGGGATTTAAACTAACCTCCCTCCCACATTGCTTTGTAACAAAGAGAGCACTTTTAAACAACTTAGAACAATTAAAGTACACTTGCCATCCGATGACGGCACTGAGAATACAGTAAGATAAAATCAAAGAATCACCAACCAGACCACCGACCGAGAAATCAGCAACAAAAATAAATACTATTTTCTCCCATGACTATAGGTGGTGTTGACAAAGACGGCAGCTCTCGACCCCAAAAAAAAATCTCACTTACTCTTTCGAAAGGGAAATGGGTCGTGGACTGTGAAAGGTTGTTCCCAAGAAAGCAAGTGATAATGAACCATTCTGCTGTAGTGTATACCACTTCTCCCCGTCACTGCTTTGTTAAAGCCAGTTGCCCATGCGGCCCAGCACAAAACTACTGTCCACCTCCTTCTCTATCTGGTTGGTTCACCAAAACAACATACTTATATGTACAAATTGGTCACCCAGCATTGCCCGCAACCTCTGCTGCTCTTTGCCTCATCATCTCCATCACAGCAGCCCTTCGCCGTGAATCGGACTGTTGCTGGAGCCTCCTCAGATGTTCTTTGAGATCTCTGTATAAGTGATAAACATTTATATAAATAAATTATACACAACAAATGGGTAGAAAATTATTCAACAGTTCTTGACTTAAAAGATAAGAACAATGTAAACCTGCAGCGTGGTACGTGGCATTCAGACTCTTTGCATGCTCGAGCATGGAGTTGCAGGAGATACCACATTTTCTTACAAAGGACACACCCTCCAGATGCACGTGTTTTGCATTGTATGCCATGTCGGAAAAGCCCCTTTACCTTACGACAATTAGGATATTGGCAGTGTGGAGACCGACATTGTGATGCATGCACCAGAAGATCAAGCATTTTTCTTAACTGAAATTAGAAATACCAATCATGTTAGAACGAAACTTAGAAAGAAGCAAGGTTGCACTGCCATGTATATAGGGTTTTTTTTATTTTTGGTTAATATTTAGGTTAAAGATAAATGGGGAAGGGTACGTAAAGTATTTAATGAAGAAGACCGCAAAAAAAATTAATGCATTATAGCCAGTCAACCAGTATACAGCACCTGCAAGACCCGTAGCTGTCTGGCTTCTTTATTCTGTGCATCACGATCAGCAGTGGATGGATGATTAGTCAATTTATGTGGATGATCAATACCACCATCCTTCTGATAACAAGCATTGCATACATCATAATCCGGGCAAACTTCACAGCGCCAACCTTGTCCGGTTTCTATATCAAGATGGCATATGTTGCATGTTGTCACAAATGCAGGTGCAGTAGGATTATGTAAATGATAAAGGACCATCATTGATGAATGCTTAGCTCGCCTCAAGGTATCATACTGATAATGATTTCCTTGACAAAGACTCAGAAATGCCTGTCTGGTATCAAAGAATTCACTCTCAAGAATCTCATCTTTGTCTTTTGTATCAGTAGGCACATCGGTAACTAGAACCTGAAGGATTTCAAGAATTCAAATTTCAATTAGAAAATGAAGACGCGGTTACAATAAAAATCCAGAACCAGGAGTTCTTATACACACTTACTTCCTCAAGGACATGTACTTCCCTCGAATTGATGGGATGTCTCTCTCTATCTTCACGTTTCTTTTCTGCTTCAAAACACCTATTAAGGTAAAAGGTGTGAAAATCAATTTGAAGAGTCCAATACCACAATATAAAATTGACCATAAATACTCTTAATTGGCAGAGGCAAAGCAAGACAAGGAGGCATAAAACCATAAAGAGAGCACGGATGAGAACAAAAAAAGGGTTCCTATTGCTCCACAGAAAAATATGAGAATGTCTATAACCCTATTCGGTTTGGTCTGGTATGGAATGAACTTATGATCATGGAATTGACTCGATCATTAGATTATAGATTAAAAGTTCATAACCCTAGCCTATTCCCATTTTGTTCGGAATATATCTACTAATGCTTTGATTCCAGTTAGTAAGAGGGATCTTGAACGAAAAAATCGATTCTATAAGCTAAAAAAGGGTATTCTGAGCAACTGCAATAATCGGGTTCATTGATTTTCTTAGTATAGTAGATGCTATCACACGTACAATCACACTCAATTCGATGGAATTGTTTGATCTTAAAGGAGATCCTCTATAATTTCGCACATGAGATGTAGTGGTGTTCATAGGGTTAGGTCAACCCGCGACCCGACGCAACCCAACCCAACCCAACCCAACCCGGTCGGGTTTGCAAAATAAAAAAGGTAATTTCGGTTCAGACCCGACCCGACCCAATCTGCAAAATCGGATCGGGTCGCGGGTTCAATGCAAAAAATCGGGTTTGACCCGATTTTGATGATTTTTCCCTTTTTCCTCTGTAGTTAATTTATCATAATTTGATTTAACTACAAATCCTATCAAAATTGTATCATAAAAAATATATTATACATTTTTCTGACCCGACCTGCACGGGATACACTTTCAAATTTCGGGTTTCGGGGCTTCCCACCCTCATGACCCTTTTAAAAAACCCGACCCGACCCTACTCGTGAAAACCTCTAATGAGAGGTTGTTTCTTGCTTTCGTCCAATCATTAATAAATTGATTATTTTCAGATAATGGTAGAGAGAAACAATGCTCGTAAGGAGTCCTATTGAAACAAAATATGCCGCCTTAGTGCGCCTTTAGCAACTATGATCCTAAACCAACGAACTAGAAAGTCCGTTTATGTAAAAATTTTGATGTTCCCTTGACAATAGTTTACACTTAATTATTGGAAATCGATATAGCATTAAATAATGGACAACTAGAGTTTTAAATTAATTGACAACTAGAGTTTTATTATTGGAAATAGACAATAGTATTAAAACTTTTAATACATGTAAAACTGTGTTAATAAATTATATGTTAATATAATCAAACTCCACTATATATTAATATCATTAAATAAATATAATATACACACACGTATCCGTGTATCCTTTTTTTTTATAGGAGACGCATAAGCAATAACATAAAGAGCACGAAAATCACAAGACCAGCTAAACCTAACTGTTGGAATATTCGGTATTATTACCAAATCCTAATTAGGAAGATTAGGTTGCTATTTCCTTCTTATTCTTTAGGGAAGATATCTTTTGAGGAAAGATTAAATTAAATCCTTGATTTGTAGTGATACTGACTTTCCAGTTTTACAAAAAGGAACCGTGTATATATGTATATTGTACCTTCTCTAGAAAAATATATAGTGAAAATTCTCCCTCATTCGTATTCACTTTTATAGTATCAGCGGCCCAAGGACAAAATAACATTCTTCTCGACCTTGCGTTAATGACAATGAGTTCAGAGAAGGGAACGATTAGTCTAGAGAAGAATATGTCTTCATCCACTATGTTTGATTTGGCCCCGCCATCCGTGGTTGCGTAGCCCTTTGGAAAGGGATTGTCACTGCAGATCACAAACCACAAACTCAATGGCAAGAATTCCCTCCAATGGTCTCAATTGGTGCTGATGGTGATCAGAAAAAGAGGAAAACTTGATTACATCACAGGCGAGGTTATAGGTCCCAACTCTGCAGATCCTACCTACGCCAGTTGGGAACTTAATAACTCCATTGTTATGGCATGGCTGATTAACTCAATGGAACCACAAATCAACCGAACCTACCTGTTTCTTCGAACTGATAAGGCCATCTGGGATGCTGATCTTGAAAATGCTTCACAAGTTTTCGAAATAAAGAATAAACTCAAGGACATCCGACAGGGTAGCTAAGATATCACTGAGTACTACAACATACTACAGGATTTATGGCAAGAATTGAATATGCACTATGAGGTAGATTGGAGAGATTTGAAGGCAATGTGAAGTTTAAGAAACATCTAGAGAAGGAACGACTTTATGATTTTCTTGCTGGTCTCAACAAGGATCTTGATGAGGTATGACAAAAAACACTGCTAACTGATCCAACAACAAGCAGAAATTCAATCAGCATCCAAGATGCTCTCATTACAACAAACTGGGTCAACCAGAGATAAATACTAGGACCTTCATGGCAAACCTGCTGACATCAAGCCACGGAAACAGTCTCCAGGCAAAGGATTTCAGGCAACTACCGAGGAAAATTTGGATAGGACGACCAACAATGAGCCTACTGGAGTTTTTTTGAGCGAAAGTCAACTAAACAGTTGGTGGAACTCTTGAACCAACAAACTGTGATTGAACTAAACTCTTCCACAAGCAGCTAGGCTCATCAAGGTACGGCTCATGCTCATCTTGTACAAAAACAAACCCCTTGGATTTTCGACTCTGGCACGTCTGATCACATGACAAGTAACCCATCTTTTTTTTTTACTATTATACCCCATGTCATGGGAACTCCAGAGTAAAAATAGCAGATGGAACTTTATCTCCAGTGGTTGCAAAAGGATCAATCCGACTGTCAAACACACTTGTGTTGAAATCTATACTCCATGTCCCTAAATTAGCATGTAACCTGATTTCTATTAGCAAATTGACACGAGATCTCAATTGCACTGCTAATTTTTCTGCCACTTCTTGTCAAAAACAGGAGCAGGAATCGGGTAGATGATTGGCATTGCTAGGGAGGAAGGTGGACTATACTACTTCTGAGAGTGCCCACTGTATGGAGAAACAAGAAACAATGGCAGTCAGTACCTCTGGTAATATTTCTATTTCTACTTCCAATAATGATCTAATGATGTGGCATCATAGGTTAGGCCATCCCAATTTTCATTACCTCAAACAATTGTTTCCCGACTTATTCATTAAAAAAATCGTAGTTCTTTTGAGTATGAAATTTATCAGCTAGCTAAACACACACAGACATCTTATCCCACCAAACCATACGCCAAATCTCACCCATGCTCCTTAATTCATAGTGATGTTTGGGGACTTTCCCGCATAAAAAACATTACGGGCACTAGGTGGTTCATTACATTTATTGATGACCATACAAGAGTGTGTTGGGTCTATCTCTTCAAAGAAAAAACTAAGATTTCAAAGATCTTTCAAAACTTTCACTCGATGGTACATATCAATTCCAAACCTCAATCAAAGTAATGAACCGATAAATGGAACAGAATATTTCAAATCCACCTTAAGGGAGTATCTAGCAACTAATGGCATCATTCATCAAAGTTCTTGCACTGATACAGCACAACAAAATGGTGTAGCAGAAAGAAAGAACCGTCACCTACTTGAAGTTGCTAGAGCTCTAATGTTCACGATGAATGTTCCTAAATACCTTTGGGGAGAACCTATCATAATGGCCTGTCACCTTATACACGGAATGCCATCAAAAATTCTACAATTTAGAACCCCTGTCTGCTTCCCCCAAACATATCCTCTATTCTGTTAATTCACGTCCACTCTTCTCAAAATCTTTGGTTTGTACAACATTTTTCCACATTCACTCTCAAGATCGGTCAAAACTTGATCCAAAATCAACCAAGTGAGTTTTCATTGGGTATTCATCTACAAAGCGTGGGCATAAATGCTATTCACCCTCCTTTCGTCATGTGTATGTGTCTATGGATGTCACCTTCCACGAAACAACCCCTCTTTCCCAAGTGCTATCTTCAGGGGGAGTCTAGAGGAAAATGTACCTTGGGATGAATCTAATGATTCCACACCGCTACCTTGCATTCCAGCCGAGCCAATCTCAGAGGAGCCACAGTTACCTTCCATCTCGCCCGACCCACTTTGCCATAAACTGAGCAAGGAAAATTATTGGAAGGAGGAAAAAATAACTAAGAGGAAGATAAAATACCCCAATTGCTTGTTTTTTCACGCGGGAAACATTTTCAAAGTAGTGACAAACCTGATGCCTACCATGATCAACCTCATGAAGCAGTTCCTCTCCTAAGACCCAATCCTATAGCAGCACTAATACTAAAGACTTTGGGAATATTCAGATTTGGGTCTTCCTCTAGCACTCAGAAAAGGTACAAGATCATGTACACAACCTCTCATTTCAAAGTTTATGTCATATGAGAACCAATGTTCTAAAAAAAGCGCGGAGAGAGAGCTTAGCACCTAGGATTTCTAGGCGGCGCTTAGACGGGCGAACGAACTAGGCGGTGCTAGGCAATTTTATTATTTTATTCAAAAAAATTATAATTATTTTTGTAATAATGTAATGGATTATTCGGGAAAAAATTATATTTATGTCATCTTTCTTTATTTGGAAAAGAATTTTATTGATGTTATCTTTCTTATCTTGTGCAATTTACAATAGCATCATACCTTGGAACAACCCATAAACAAGTGAGCAATACATGATTAAAAGCAAATGAGTTTGTTATTGAAAAGACTATAAAAAATAATTATTTTAACTGATCAATTCAGTAATCACACACCAAAATCGCAAATTAACCAACAAATAACAATTATTTTAACTGATCAATTCAATAATTTCTACAAGCTTTATTTGATTAAGTCGGTGTCTTATATTTGGGATTTTATGATAAAATAAAATAGAAAAATTGATCTGGATCAGATATCATACCAATAACACAATTTTTTGACCTCCCCGCCTAGACCAGCCCAGACCAACCTAGAATTCACTCAGAACCCGCCTAGAACCCGCCTACCGCCTAGATGACCGAATTGCTCCATATTTGGGACGAGCTAGGGCCGCCTAGCCCTATTTTTTGAACAATGGTTGTCTGCTAGTTTTTCAGCTTTGACCATTACCCTAACAAGTATTGAGATACCAAGAAATATTAAAGAGACCCTTGCAGATCTGAAGTGGAGATTGGTCGTTCAAGAAGAAATAGGGGCCTTAAAAACAATGGTACATGGGAAATGGTGGAGCTTCCGAATGGGAAAAAATAGTGGGATGCAAGTGGGAGTTCACCGTTAAGTTCAATGCAGATGGAAGTATCAACAAATATAAAGCACGGCTGGTTGCCAAAGGCTTTACTCAAACTTATGGCATCGACTACAAGGAGATGTTTGCCCCGGTTGCCAAGCTTAACTCAGTGAGAGTACTCTTGTAAACATGCTTTTTTGAATGGAGATCTACATGAAGAAGTATATATGGAGCTTCCTCCGGTATTTCAGAAGGGATGTAGATTGGTGTGTAACCTAAAAAAATCTCTCTATGGATTGAAGCAATCTCCAAGAGAGTGGTTCGAAAAATTCACTCAAGCCGTGAATGAATGTGGATATAGGCAGGCTCATTCGTAGCATACTATTTTCTATAAACACTCTGAGAATGGAAAAGGGGCCATTCTTATTTTGTATGTAGATGACATAATTGTCACAGGAGATGATCACAAGGAATTGGAGTTGTTAAAAGGGTATCTCCCCAGCAAGTTCGAATTGAAAGATCTGGGTACTCTCAAGTATTTCTTAGGTATGGAAGTTGCTAGAAGTGAGTCTGGGATTGTGGTTTCTCAGAGGAAATATATACTCAATCTTCTTCGGGATGTAAGTATGAGGGGGTGCAAGCCAGCCGAGACACCCATGGAACCCAATATCAAACTCGGACTTGAAGGGGGGAAAGAAGTCGATCGGGAGCAATATCAACATCTTGTAGGCAAGCTTATTTACTTGTCACATACTCGCCCAGATATCGCCTTTGCGGTGAGTGTTATTAGTATGCACTCACCCAAGGAAAGACATCTTGAGGCAATATTCAGAATTCTAAGGTATCTAAAAGATACTCCTGGAAGAGAGTTGTTCTTCAAGAAAGGTGATCACAAGGTTGTCGAAGTGTATACGGATGCTGACTAGGCAGGTTCTTCAGTAGACAGAAGGTCAACCTCAGGCATTGCACGTATTTCTTGGGTAATTTGGTGACATGAAGAAGTAAGAAACAACTAGTAGTGGCCAGAAGCAGTGCAGAGGCAAAATTTCGAGCATTAGCACACGGTGTATGCGAAGGGATTTGGCTTGGAAGATTACTGGAAGAATTAAACATCCCAAGTAACTGTCTTATAAGGCTTTACCATGACAACAAGTCCGTAGTTAGCATTGCCCATAATCCAGTCCATCAGTCCGTAGTTAGCATTGTCAATTTCATCCGAAAAAATTGACAATGGAAACTTCTACATGATGTACAACCCAACTAAGGAGCAAACAGCTAACATCTTGACAAAAAGCCTCCATAAACCGAAGTTTAAAGAACTGGTAAACAAGCTTGGAATGACAAACATCTACATTCCAGCTTAAGGGGGACTGTTGGAATATTCGATATTATTACCAAATCCTAATTAGGAAGATTAGGTTGTTATTTCCTTCTTCTTTAGGGAAGGTATCTTTTGAGGAAAGATTAAATTAAATCCCTGATTTGTAGGGATACTAAGTTTTCAATTTTACAAAAATGAACCGTGTATATATGTAAATAGTACCTTCTATAGAAAAATATACAGTGAAAATTTTCTCCATGTATTCACTTTTACTAACCTATCTAATATATGTAAAGGATATATAGTGACTAAAATTTAGTCACTAAATACAAGGTATAAGGACCATAAAAAAAAATCCCAAAACAAAGTTAAAAAAGATGCAACAAAAATACAAAAGCTTTCATAATGGCCTATTACCAAAACCCTCTATATAAAAAGCATCAAAGCACATACAATTAACCCCAAGCTCCTTCACAAGCATATTTTTATATAACAAACCAAAAATCTACATCTTTTTACAACAGTAATACAGGTGAATATAGTAGAAACTTACTTATCACAGAGCTGAAAGTTTTTGCACTGTTTGCACACATGCCGACTCCCCGATACCATTAAAATACAACAATGATTGCAAGCATGCTGCAGATGAACCATAATAAAGTCTTCCTTCATAGGGAAAATGGTCTCCCCAAGCTGGAGAAAAATGAGTAAAAATTGAAACAAAATAATCAGAAGAAAAATTAGCAACTCCAATAAAAAAAAAAGATTTCTTCCAACCAAGAAAAAAAAGTAACATTAATTATTTATCATCCTACTACTATGTAAAGCAGAAATTAAAGTTCTGGAGGATAAATTACTTTATGCATAAGTAGCAGATCCTTTGATGCGTTACCAGAAAGATCAGTCTGACCAGATGCTTTTAGAACCCTTTTTGTAATGTTTTTTTTTGTTAGTCCCTTCTTATTCTGTCTTTTCCCATCTTCTTCTTGACGAATCTGATAAATTAGATCCTCTGCAGCACCAGGCCAATAGTCACCATCAAAATATGGCAGCCTGGCTGCAGTTACCTTAGCTCTACATTCACCAGCGGATACAAAGAAATGATCGTATAAATTAGTGAGATCAACTACAATGTTTTCCCAGGAAGCTTTTCTTAACATTGATAAATACCTGAAAAAAGGCATTGAAGTATGCGAAGAGTAAGAGGACAATAGAACCTATAGCATAAGTCAAAAAGTTTCTTTCCACGAGGTTATTAGGCTTACCATTCTCGGAGTTTATCAGATTTTGGTGTTTTCTGAATTTCTGGATGGCAATACAGAATATAGTCTTCACCCTTTAGGGGAGGGCAAGCCCAAATATAGCAGCTGGTAAAACCACGTAGCTTGCAATATTCAAGGTAGCCAATCTGAAACACAATCAAGCATAGAAACTAATAACTCCACGAAAAAGACCTAAATCCAGTCAATCAATAATCTTTATTTAAAAAAAAAAGGAGGGAGATAGAAAGAGAGTAAATTTGCAATTTCAAATTTACCAAAATTTCATGATAAACAAATGTACGAAGAGCCTCTCCAGTAACTGCTTTAATGTCAGGTCTAAAGTACTTCACAGAATCCAAATACGATAGATAAACCCGACGCTGATTAGGAAATTCGCATTCTGATCCGAATTCTTGAACATACATGCCAAATAGGCACACTTCTACACCTTCAATCTTCTGAAACAGCAAAACTACCTGAAAGAAACGATCATAAATTTGATAGTTCAAGAGGTTTTTCATTCAAGAGCTGATACACATCGCAATCATCGTCACTGTTATACCTATGTCTAAGTTGTTCAACAAAGTTAAGAGTACATCCTCTGTACCTTGGATTTATAAGGAAATTCTGTTGGGTAATTATCTTCTTGGAAAATTTCAAGAAATCGCTGCTTCACTTCCAACTTTTTGTCAACAGATGAAACAACTCGAATTACAAGTGCTTCAGCCCCAAGAACCTAGAAATAGAAATAAAAGAAGAAATTAGCTAACAGCATTTGGTATACAGAGAATCTGAGTTTAACCCACTTGAGAAATTTCTACAAAATAGTCCACATCAGCAAAGTCCATGAAAATGGTTAAACATGTGACGATAAATAGAACTTAATAGAAAGGAAGAATAGCTAGTGTAATCTCATGCAGGGAGGTCCAGTAATACTCACGTATAAATACCAAGAACGGACCAGCAACTAGTTACATTTGAATCATATTTAAAAAAGAACTTCAGTGATGATATTGATAGCTAGATCATAATTTAAACTTCTTCTTGACTCAAATTTTACCATCAAAAAATGTAGTTAGCCAGTTTAACTCTAAACTGCTTTACTTGCTTGAATACATGATAAATAGAAACTATCCAGCTATGGCAGAGCAAATAATATATAGCGTGCACAATATACTTCCGGAAGGAAAATTCTGCATATCACTACATCCCAATATAATGAACTATAAGCAGGAAAAAAATAATAAATGACAGCATAAAAGTAAATCACCTCATCATATAATTTTCCTTGAATCCTTGCCCTCTCTTGTCTCTCCTGCTTCAGTCTCCTGAATAATCGCTGCTCTATGTGGTCACTAAGGACTGTCCTTGGCAGATCTTTGGCTCCCAATACAGCATTCTGTGGCAAAGGCTTACGCTCGCCTCTTTCAACCTCTTGTAAGTAGCAATTAGGACAAGTATATTCAGCTTGTCCGCCATCATTCCTCCGACCATTAAATAAAGCACAAATTTGATGTTGCCAGGCTTCACATTTGTCACATTGAACCCACTGCACATGCCCATTGAAGGAAAAATGATCATACAGAATGTACATGCAACACAAAAAAACAAATGCAGAATCAGAAAGAAAAACCTTACCCATTCTTCAGTCTCCTCATCATTTTTCTTTTTCTCCAGCCTTGCCTTTGCAATGGTAGTTCCATCAACAACGATAGTGTCACCACGAGCCTCATTGTAGCATGGAATACAGAAATAATGTCGTGTATCACCAGCTCCCATAGTATAATACATTGCATTTCGCTTAATACGAGCACCACATGGTGAGCAATATAAAGGTGGTGGTTCAAAAGTAAGCTTCTCGACCGCACACAGCTGACAACAGTTCTCACTCATTGAACGCTCCATTGCTTGATTCTTTTCTGCCTTCGCTTTACTCTGTCAAAACATGAGCAAACATATCAACCAATGGTGTAGACAACAGCAATGCAGAATAGATAACAGTCACATTTCCTCAAAACATCATTGAAATTAAAGTCAAGAGCAAGATGACCCAAAAAAAATTCATTAAATGTCTTGTCAACAAGAGGATTAACATTTAAGTATTAAGATTAACTTGCATAGAAGTGTTAAAGCACTATGTTTTTAAGGGGAAAAGCAAGTTGAGCTCTTGCAGGCTATGTTGTCAAAGGCGGTAGCGAGGCAAGGCATTTTGGTAGTTCAACCCCCCAAGGCGCTGCCTTTGATCAGTCAAAGGGAAGGTTGACTAGTCAAACATGCAAAATTTTATCATTAGTTGGTGGTATCAAAGCATCCATAATTCTGTGTACCAAACAATTATTAATGAATGAGAATGAATATGAGAATATGAGAGAGATTGTATTGAATATGAGAATGTAAATCTAAAACAGAGAGAATTCACCTTTAAATAATATATTAGTTGTTTATATATTGGGCCTTCTAAAAGTACACAAGCCAAGTTTGTTTATTATTATAATTTTTTTTATTGAAATAACAAAATAAAGATAATATTCAAATTGAACTATTTTATTCTGCATTGTAATTGGAAATGTCAGTGAATTGATTTGGTGAGATGGGGGGGGGGGGGGTGTAAGATAAAGGATTCCAATAAGAGCTTTACACGTAATTATTTTACAGGATGCTATATTGCTCAAACACAGTGTCACGAACTTTGCCATAATTTCAATCAGATCTTTTAATATTTCTCTATTTTATCTTTTACTTTTATTTTGTCTCTTTTTCTCCTTAAAAAAATATGTAAATCTTTGGGAGTAAAAGAAATGAGTCTTATTTGTTGCTGTTATCCTTGTGATAAACTATGTGTTTCATACCTGATATGAAGGTATTATGTGTCTGTGAGCTATGTTGTTAAAGGCACCGCCTAAGCGGCAGTTGGCGCTTAGGAAACAAACTTACTTTCGATTAATACATTCTATAAGAAGATTCATTGGCATACCTGGCCAACCCACTGTCTGAGGCCAAATATATGCTCTCTAACTTGCTCAGGAGTGAATAGTTCAGTCAGCGATACCCCCTTTATTTTTGGCTTTCCAGACTTGGTTGCAGCAGCATTTTCAGTAGACTGTGTCAAACTTTCTTCCTTAGCCATATCACTCTCTTTCTCGACTTTACTATTTTCCGGCTTACCTACAGCAGTAGGCTCATTGTATACGATATGCTCACCATCTGGCATTTGATTATCGTTTTCAACAACATTATCCTTCATCTCATTGTTACGAGGACTTCCATGTCCAGAACTTACAGGAACTTCCATAAACTCGGATTTTACGGGCATTCCTATCTTGACATTTTGGTAATCTTGTTGTTGCACATCCTTAGATACATGAGTTTCAGCAATTGCAGTTGCAGAGGCCGATACTGCAGAACTTTTGCTCTCAGGAGCAAGAGATTGAGAAGATTGCTCTATCTTAATGCGTTTTAGAGAAGGTTGTATATCTTCTGAAGTCTCTACCACTGATGGAGTTTCAGAGTTCATCCCACCTGAAGCATATCTAGTATCATAAGATTTACACGATTCACTAACTGAACTCAGAAAGCGAGAATCAGTGTTTGGACGAGCACGTTCCTTTTGTTGCTGCATAAAGTTCTTGACAGGAATGCAAACAGGGCAACTTGGGTCCCCGCAATGCTTGTGATGATGAATCAAAATTTTGGACTGATGGCAACGAGGATAAGGGCATTGAGATGAAGTGCAATTGTCCATATGTCTCCACAGTTTTTGGACAGTAATACAATTAATGTCCTGACATTTCCCTTCAGGAGCAACACATCGACGAGCATGGTGCAAGAATAAAAGCCACTTCTGTTGATTTCTAAACTGTCTATCCCCGTTTCCATTGGCAGATCTGCAGCTAGCACCCCTTGAATTTGGGTGCTCCGCCGTGCTTCTAGGACCAACAGATTGACCGATCACAGTTCTTTCTGACGATAAATTATTACGCTGGGCTTCACCTTGAGCAGCAATCCTCTGACGGAAATCCTCTTGGATATGCTGCTCATGTGACGTGTTCCCTGTCATGTGAGTCTTCTCTTGGGAATGAGAATGCCATTGACCTTGCGAAGCTGATTCTGATTGTGCTCCTATAGAAAAGCAGCTAAAGCCATTATGAGATTCTGCAAACAACTGATGCGAATGCAACATCTGTTGCATAGGCTGGGAAATTTGTGTTAGTGCTGAGCAGATATCATGTTGGCCAGATGAAACAGACAAATGCTGAGCACCCATTAAATGGTCTTCTGTAGAAGTAAGCGGAAATTGGTTTTGTAACTCAGGCAGCTGGAATTGTTCAGGAACTTGCGAATGAATTTTATTATGCTGCTCCATTCCAGGTTCACGCTTCACTTGACTGATCATATCAGACATCACCTGAGAATGACCATAACCATCATTGTTCAACAAATGCTGCTGCTGCTGACTTTGCAGCTTTTGTTGGCGTTGCTGTTGTTGAACGTGATGCGGTTGTTGCTGTTGATGAGACTGTAGAAGATTGTCTCTTGAGGATAAGGGAGAGTGCAAATTCATCTTCTCTGATTGATCAATTGATGGAGCCTTCACCTGTGTGGCCTGTGTTGCACCATGTAAATTTGACAGATTACCCATCAACGTAGCACTGGTTTTGGACATGGGCATTGACTGCAAGCTTGCTGAATTCATTTTCAGAGTATTTGTCATTGATCCAACAGGTGTTACGGCACCATAGAAGTTCCCAGATCCATAAGAATCAGAATTGCTCATCCCATATCCATCACCTGATGAAAGAAATTTTGGTTGTCAAATGCCATAATGTGAAAAAATAACAAGGACTTCTAAGTTTAAGTATGAAAATAAACACCATCTGATAAATCAGAAAGGGTAACACATAGATGAAGAGAGAGAGATGTTACCCTGCATCTGATTATCAAAGTGTTGTTGTAAGGGTTTCGGAGAATTAGCATATTGGATGCCTGTCAAATAGCCCTCAGAAGTGCCAGGTTCATTTACAAGTAGATTGTTCCCAATCATCCCTATCCCACCATTTAGAGCCCCATTAGAGAACCCATAAGACTTATGCTGCAAACCAGCCCTTATACCACTACCCATGTGGCTGCCAAGGTTGTGAATTATACGGCTGTTTTGGCCACCGACATGCTGCTTTTGTTTCTGTGGCTGGGATTCCATAAGAGTTTCAACTGCTGAAAAACCACCACCATTATTGGACTCCAAATTCATGTAAGACTGATTACTTGCATTGTTATTGTTCTGATTGCTATTACTGTTAAATCCAGGGGTAGGAATCATTTGACTTGCAATTCTTTGGACACCCATTGATGGCATGTTTCCACCTGCACCAATGGAAAAATTGGCAGGTGATTGCTGATATCCATTAGAAAGGGTTCCTGCGAAAACACACTTTGTTATACTGGAAAAAGAAAAAGCAAAGTAATCAGCACTAATGAAGGTATTGTAAGAATTATATTACCATCTGATCTAATGTAGGAATTACTCTGTATGCCACCAGTTGACAACAGACTTCCAGAGTTGACGGTTGTAGGTGCTACAGTGTTACATCCACTAGCACTATCTACAGAAGATGTGATCATTAAGGATGAATTCCCATTGTGTGACATTCCAGGCGTTGGGATCATCGTACCAATGGAAGAAGAAGAGTTTACAAGTTGCCGATGTCGTTGATTATGATTATTCCCAGGTCTTGCCTTGATCAGACAACTCAAACGATGCTCTAAGGTGTCCATATTCATATATTCCTCCTAAACAGAAATTGCAGATGTAGAAACATGAAATGAATTTAATAAGCGCTTAAGAACAATCCTGCAACAATTCGTTCTGCTTCATAAATTCCAAAGAATGTCATAATTATTTGTGAATAAGGTTGCTTTATTCTATGGAAACCAAACCAAGCCAAACAAAGCCTTTTCACATGAATCTTTTGACGCCATCCGAAATCATTGTTTCATTAAGCTCCATTAGATCTATCTCTTATCATTTTTATGATTTATGTCCAAGACAACTTAGGTCTTTCCTGACTTCGCTTGACATATGACAACATCATTTGCACTCATTTTCTCACTGGAGCACTTTATTCTATGGTAAACTTTGAGAAATTCAATCAATATAATAACAATTGAGTGAAATTTATTCCAGAAAGTAGGCAATGAGAATCATAAGAACCTTTGTATGAGCAGCTTTAAATAGACCCTCCTCTAAGCGTTTTGAAATATCTCGGAACCTTGTTCTTTGCGTTTCATCAACTGGTTGTGAGTGGCGGTGCAATAACATTCCCAAGCTGGAAAGGATGAAATAAAATTACTAAGCCCTAACATAAACAAATTACATGTTACCAGTATGAGGCTCCTTCATAAAAGCACCGAACTGCTAAACAACCAAAAGTATTTTCTAAATAGAATTTATTACTTCAACGATGTGAAAAAATAATATCATGGTGACCTCCAAGACAAGCTAGGCTTAAACGATACTAGACGCTTATGATATAATATATAGAAACTTTTACATTCAATTTGTAGAATATCGAAGATGTGACCATCAAGTAACTACGACATTCATATAAATGACTACAGGCATGATTTTCCATTTAGGTTACTTTTTTTTTATATAAATGAAAAACACACAAGGAATTATATGTGCATTGTGATAAAATCCTCGGATGTCAAGCATATGAATAACGATATTTTCATCATTACTTCACTGATGCATGGTCTCCTCAGCCTCCAATTTCCTATGAAGATTCTAAATTTGATAAAATTAAAACAACTTTTCCAACATCTTTTTTTTTTTTTGAAACGTTGGAAACCCCGTCGCCAAACCACCCGACCCGGGCTTAAATGGAACAAGTAAAACCCCTGGCTGCCCCAGGCTCTTACAAGAAATGCACTCTCTGGACTCAAACTAAGGACCTGACAACAAATCCTAAGCCCTTTGCCACCAAGACACATCCCTTGGGGGAAACTTTTCCTACATCGATAGAACTTAAAACATTAAACAACTAGAGAGAACTTGGTTACATCATATATTTAGTTTACCACTGAGGAATTCAAAGGAGATGCATGCAACACAAGAATGCAGTAAACCTGGAAATTGATGGTGCACTGTAGCCTCGCATGCACACTCGGACACATTCCCAAAAAAGCAAAAGTTCTAAGAGAAACAAATAACTATAAACTCCGATTGAACATTAAATAATTAAAGTGCACCAAAAAAAACATGTGATACCATCCCCCTATAATGACCATGTATCACAAAGTCCTAGAACAATCTCAGTTCTCATTTACCCAATAATCCAATCTTAATAGTCATAGGACGCAAAAAGTATAATAGATAAATAAAAATACAAAACCTAATTGGTCATCTAGTCCGTAATTGAAGCTAAAACCACTGAAAAGAAAGAGAGAATGATTTGACTTACATCTTGTCGAGCATATGACCTCGTGCTCTAAGCAGGTCAGGGTCCACATTGAACGTATTATGCTGCTGAGGAACCCCAACACCACCAGCAATACTAGCTGCCATAGAAACACCACCAACTAAATTTTGCATTTGATTAGGTGGCAGCACGTTGCCATTCTGCTGAGGCAGTCCTCCTTGATTAGGAACCTGTCCCCCTGACATATGTGCCTGTACATTCATCTTATACTACTATTTTATATAGATAAAAATGACACTACTAAATTATACCGCATAATAACTGAATCAACACTTATTTCACCAATACAAAACCATCCCACCATCCCCTCAATCTATATTGCTTCTTTTCTTGCTGTAGCAGTAACTGTAGCAATAATGCTTCACAGTATTCACGAAATCTAAATGCCCAGGTAGGTAGATACCTATACGTTCACATAAACAATGATGTCATAAAAATTGACCACAATACGGAAGATATGATGACAATTGCATTGATTGAGCCGGAAATCGAATTGAATTTCATTAGAGTTTAAGAAATTGGTGTGTGGATGCTATCCTAATTGCGTAATTAATAGGATAATTGAAAAATTGAATAAGTTAAACCATAATTTAGGTCAAGTAGTTTGAACAATTGGAAGAAAAACGAACCTCAATGGGGGATAGCACTAGCACATTCGAAAGTGATAGCAATCGGCAGTCCGAAAGTACCAACGCAGAAAAAGAACGATTACGACGACGATCGACAATTTCTTCTGGGAAAGTAATCGAGACAGACGTACGATCGAGACGAACAAAGTAAGATTGAGTCAGAGCTTGAATCGCACGTGCGGAGTGAGGGTCTCACACGAGTTACTTGTGTCAGGGAAAAGATGAATGGTACGCAAGTGTGGACAAAAAAAGTAATTAAGGATGGTGTATTCAATTGAGATTTTAAAAAACTATTTATTAATAAATAAGTCCTGTAGATTTTAAAAGACATTTAAAGATTATAATAGACATTTAAAGAATTTAATGACTTACAAGATTTTATGAGATTTCTTTTAATCAAGATTTTTACATATTAGATTTTAAAAGACTTATTTCATAAGAATTTGTAAGATTTGAAAGGATCATTATAGTTTTTTTTCCTTTTTAGAACCGATATTATATGGAATGAAACCATAAATAAAAAAAAATTAATGAAAGTCAATTGGTTCAAAATGTCAGAATGTCATTTTTCTGACCAATGAATATTTTATGAGTTTCTATGATAGAATGTCATTTCTCTGACCTCGGGAGAAGAAAAGAACACTTCGGCATCAATGATCTTAATAATTGATAAATAATTTTTCAATTTGGTTTTTTTTTTTAAATAAAAATACAAGTAAAAAATTAGCGAGAAAATGAGGAAAAAAAACTTCGTTGTGCTAAATTCAATTTGTACATTATTATCTATCCGAATGAAAAAGTTCTGTTGGCCTCAAAGAAAATCTAGAAAATTATTTTAAAATGTGATAGAATTTTCCTCCTCAAAAATGAAATTCATAAAAAAAATAGTTGGAGAAAGGACATTACCAGTTGCATTTAAAAGAAAGTCATGTTGTTTTATTTGAAAGAAAAAGAAGAAATAAGAAATAAGAAATTAGAAATTACTAATAAGCAAGTAATTTGTTCACGAATAACTAACATGTATGTTATCTTCTATTTTCTAACTAACATGTATGTTCATATTCTATTTTCTAACACTCAAAAAAAATCTTATATAAAAAGTCTCATGGGTTAGGGTGAGATTTTTTTATAGAGTTTGGTATTTATAATTTTCACTAAAAAATCCCACAAAATCCCACATATAAAAAATCTTTCAAAATAATTATGTTTTTCAATACCATAAGACTTTCTATTACTTGTTTAAAATCCTGATTGAATATAACTAGATTTGGATAGACTCCTTAAAAAATCCTAATAGTCTTAATGGAATACCACAAGACTTTTTAGATTATTTAAAAATCTTAATTGAATACCACAAGACTTTTTTAACCCAAAAAAGTCTTTTAAAATCTCAATTGAATACACCCCCCTAAAACTGAAAATTCGAAGTGAATCGGAAAAAATCAAACCGAAATTATAAAAATTTTTAAATAATTATTCAAAATTTTAATTAAAAACCCGAATTGAATTAAATTAGAATAATTTTTAAACTAAAAAAATCAATCGAATCGAATCAAATTAATTTAATTTTTAAATTTTTTAAAATCTAATCATATTATGTTGTTATTTTATAATTATTTGTTATATTATTTAATTTATTTAATTGTTTAGTGATGATTAATTTCATGAAATATTTATAATTGTTTGCTTTGATTATTAATCTTTTTATTTTCATACATTTTAAAATTTTAAATGATAATTATATCTTATGAAAAATTTATTGATGTAGTTATAATGATTAGACGAATTACAATATAAAAAACTTAAGAAAATGTTAGATTCGGTGAATATTATTAATTTATTATTATTATTATTGAAAATTTGAAAAACCATTAAAAATAATTGTAATTTTTTTAATAAAAAGTCGTATAGTTATTTAAAAATAATAATAATAATAACAATTATAATTATATTTTTTTTATAATGCTGAATCGGACCGAGCCGTACACGTTCTTAAATGTATTTATATTGTTTGGGAAGTATAAATTGGGCAAGTGTTCTTTTATTTTATTTATATTCATGAACAAGTGTTCTACTTCCGACATCCGAAATCACTTTCGGTGCATTTACGCACTCGTAATCAAAATGAGATAGAACTGGAATGAAATAGAATCGGAATACGTTGAAATAAGAATGATAAATCGAAATCAGAATAAGTTATTTACTTAACTGTAAAAATCATAATCAGAATGAAGTGGTATTACCATTAATATGTTTATTTTATCTAGTAATCGAAATGAATTGTTAATAAGCTACAAAAATATCCTTAGTTACAATTACATATTAATATATTTCGTATTATTTATTAATTATTATTATATTAAATTACTAAATGTTAAATTATTATTTTATTATTTATTAAAATATTAAATATTATTTTATTATTTTATTATTTATAAATTACGTAGTAATTAATTAATACTTTACTAGTATATTAATGTATTAAGTTACTAAATATTAATATATTCTTTTATTAATTTATTCTTTTATTAAAATAATAAATATTATTTTATTATTAATTATTGATTAATTTTATTTATTATTATAAATTAAGTGTTAATTATTATTTTATGGATTATATTTTAATTTCTCATCAATATGGGAATGAGATGGGAGTAGTGGGAATGGGACTTTCATTCCCAAATCCCAAATATGTGGGCCTCATTCTCATTTATATTATCATTTTCATTCAATTTTAGAAAGTAAACAAGTTAATGAAAATGATTCTCATTCATGGCAAGTAAACACATAATTTCATTTTTTTTTTGCGTCTCATTTGTATACTATTGTATTATAATTATTGTTATCATGTTTGAGAAAATGATATAATATGATATGATTAAATAATATGTTTTTGTTTGATTTGATGGTATGATATGATTACAAAAATTTTAAAAATGATAAAAATGACATTAAATACATAAATTCATATTAAATCATATTAAATCTATTTTTTAAACAAGAAAGTATATTCAGTGAAAGACGTACAAAAATTCGTATTAAAATATCACCAAACGCATATCAAATTATTACCCATTAATCTAAAATCAATAAATTATAATAAAATTTAATGTAAAAATGGATAATAAATATGAAAATTCAATGTGAATCCTTAACTTTGATACTGAGATGGTAACGACCGAGAATTTTAACTACTGTTTCATTGTGAGATGAGTGTGACAAAATGTAAATAAAGTTTGGAAACATATGCTCTCGTGAGATGACTATCGGTAGATTCTTCGAGAATATGATATTAGATATTACAATGTACCACTCCGGACAGCTCATAATATTTGGGTCATAACTTTCTCATACGAACTCTGATTTTTATAAATTTTATATCGTCGGAAATCTTAGATTGAGATCTATAACTTTTGCGTTGAATATTTTTCCAAATTCAGAACATAAATGAGTCTAAATCGCATATCAAAAATTCAGATGCATAATACTCGGGGGTCATTCTAGAGAATTTTCTAAGTTTCTACAAATTTCTAAAATTTTCCCCATTTTTGAAAATTTCAAACAAACCCAATTATATAAAGGGGTCACTATTTATCATTTCACAAATTTTAGAGAAGAGGGAGAGATGAGAAACGTATGAAAAAAAAAGAAGAAGAGAAGAATAAAAAAAAGAAAATAGAAGAAAGAGAATAAGAAAGAAAGAAGAGGAAGAAGAAAATGGAATGGTTGCATCAATGAAGCTTAAATGATAAGGAAAACCAAGCATGAAGAAGGTAAAGAAAACCTAACCCAAGTTTTGGATATTATTGTTTTGATGATTATTTGGTTGATGATGATTAAGTGGTTAATAAGTATGAAAATAGATGGTGATTGTGTAAGAATCAAATTGGGGTATTGAGTTAATTAAGGGTTTTAAGATTTAAGGAATTTAAAGACTGTGTTAATGATGTTATATGATTAGTTGGATATGATTTGGCATTGAGAATAATATTTTGGAGATTGGTTGGAGTTAATTGCTTATGTGGAGCATGAGGTTTAAGTGTTGAAAAGATTGGATGGAAAGCATCATGTTAAAACTATAAATTGGTCTTGCGTTGCAACGTAGGCCCTCTGCGTCGCGACGATCTGGGAATTTACCCGGAAACACTTCTGGTGTAAGACGCGTCATGCGCCGCGACGCGCAAGGTAAAAATTTGGGCATCTCTCTGGACGAGTTGCGTCAAGACGTGCACTATCTTGCATCGTGACGCACAACCAATATATAGCCCAAATTAGTTTTAAGCCATTCCAGTTTTACCCGTTCACGCTAGGGAGGCCCTAAGAGTTTCGTATCAACTTGTAGGTATATATTACATCATGTCATGTATATGATATGCCTCAGAGTGATATTCCTTACTTGAATAGGCAAACTTAACTTGATTCCGAACTATATATGGGGCATGCTGAAGGGGTTTTATTACGGGGTAAATCCGGTAACGCAGCGGAAGCGGCGAAAATCATATTTTCGGATTTCAAAACTTTTTCTCGGATTAATTAAATAAACATATTTATTTAACATTCCAATAATCAAATTATGAAATAAAAATTTCAATTGAATCATATTCAAGTGAAATTACCAAATTACCCTTATATGGTATTTTGTCCATTTTAGTCCGAAATTGATCCAATCAATTTTGAATGATTCTAAATCATTTCTAAGATGAACTTTGCATGTTCAAAACATCAAAACACCAAAAGCAACAATAATTCCCATTTTTCTATATTTGGCCGATAGCCTCCAAAGGGGGGGGGGGGTTTTGTGCATTTTGTCATTTCATGCTTCAAAACTCATCCAAATGAAATCCAATCAACATGAAACTTTATATGCATCATATACACATACAAATACACAATATATCTCAAAAGTCCCAAATTCGGAATTGGTTATAAACCCTAATTTCTCAATTTCAACAAATTGGACAAATTGGACTTAATACACCAAATCAATTACTTCAATCATCAATCTTGCATCCAATTCAAGTCTCAACACAATGAAATAACTCAAGATCAAATCTAGGTCATTTAAGAGTGGGTCAACAACTCTAGAATAGCAACTTGGTTTCATAAACCTTAAAAGAGTGTTTATTACTACAATAGTTAAACACTTTATTCATTACACATGCTCAACACTTTCATCAAACTTTTCCATCATCAAAACACAAGAAATAAAGAAAGGAATGACTTAAAAACATCACATGTTAAAGCATGGATCAAAGGAAACAATTTCATTACTAATAGTAAGTTTGAGAAACTTACTAAATCCAAGCTTTCCTTAAGCTTTTTCTTTTCTTTCTTCTCTTTTTCTTTGGTTTTGTTCTTCAATGGAGTTTTTAGAAAAGTGTATTAGGTTACCAAATTCAAGTGAAATGAAAACAATATATACTTGTGAAGATATAGCCTTGGCCGAAAATTTCACAAACAAATACAAAAATTTTTCATTTCATTTTCATTTGGTTAAAGCAAATTAAATATCTAAAACTACTTTATAGATATTTATTTACTTTAATAAAGCCACTTTAATCATTACTAAACTAATATCTAAATATAAGATATTTATATTTTAATTATATTAATCATTTAACAATTAAATAATTAATTATTAATTAAATACAAATATCTCAAATATATGTATTATATTTACAATAAATATTAATACATATATTCATTTATGATATAAGTCAAATATCTCAATTTGACATTTAATTAATGTGTATTTAAATTAATCAAGTATTAAATGTAAATACACAATAATCTAGTAAATGACTATCGGGTCCCTACACGTGTATTTGCGTTTAACCTTTAAACGACTTTATAAACAATCAGTATTGCTTATTAATGTTGCTCTAGTGCTCTACGAGTTTATTTCATTATTGAGACTCTCTAGATTCAGGCGTATCCGTCACGAAATCAAATTTCATGTCCATAATTTATCCACCCATAAATTATGACGATCACGGATAAACTGGCTGAATCATACAGGTCGAGGTCATGGCAAATGTTTAATTCCTCCGTCACAGGTATCCGGATTTATCCCAGAGATATAGATGTAAACGTCAAATCTCTATGGGGATTATCCAGTCGACTATTCTATTAGCAATTCTCATAAGAATGTTTAGAACTATCTTCTAAACTTTACCACGGGCCCATGGATTTATCTTATTACTAATTGTATGGACTACCTATGCTCTGGTACACAGAACTGACGGATCCTATCTTGACACACATAGGACACACTGAGGATCTTTCTACACCCAACGAACAGGCGGAGGTCTGATCTAAATAGATCGGTGACGTGACTGCCATCTAAGTGTAGAAGATGTCTCATGTGCCCACGATGGCATCTCAAGTCTAAGAATCACAAGTGCTACTCAACCCAAGAAGATTCTTATTGACGTTGGTGTACCATCCATTAAGAATCTTCGGTGAGTCGTTCAGTGCTTATCCGCTATAAACACCTACAGGTCTATACCAGTCTCCAAGACTTATGGTTCATTGAGAAACCATTGGAATCATATATTCCAGTATACGACTTGTACCAGTCTCAACGGGTTTACTTTGCTGACCAAGCAGTGTAAACCTTGACCAGGAACTGTCTGAGAATGACAACGTCATGATACTTGTCAATGTCTGTTGCGACGCTTTTGCAACTGTATCATGACTAATCATTCTAGGGTCATTACGCCTTTACCATATTAAAAGATTCATTATATTAAAGAAACTGCATATATTATCCATAATAATATTGTTTTACAGAAGTATTTACAAGGAAATACAACCGGGAATTGGCGCTGTGAGCACCAACCCCAACAAAAACTCCCACTTGCTCTAGTGCCAATAACGATTGTATCTAATACCCATCGACTCCACGTGTTTATCAAACAACTTCGGAGGTATGGCCTTGTCAACGGGTCTGCTACATTATCTTCACTCGGTACCTTGCACACGACAATATCCCCTCGAGACACAATCTCTCGAATGATGTGGTACTTGCGTTCCACATGCTTCGACTTCTGATGCGTCATTGGTTCCTTTGCTTGCGCAATGGCTCCAGTATTATCACAGTATAACGGAATCGCATTCACGATACTTGGGACAACTCCCAATTCTGTGACAAAATTCTTTATCCACACAGCCTCTTTTGCGGCTTCAGAAGCTGTAATATATTCCGCCTCAGTGGTGGAATCAGCTGTTGATCCCTGCTTGGAACTCTTCCAACAAACTGCGCCACCGTTAAGGGTAAAGACAAATCCAGATGTAGACTTTCTATCATCGGGATCCGATTGGAAATCGGAGTCTGTATACTCATTAACTTGCAGTTCGTTTCCTCCATAAATTATTAACTTATCCTTAGTACCTTTAAGATACTTGAGGATATGTTTAATGGCCATCCAATGGTCATTACCTGGGTTGGACTGATATCTGCTAGTAACGCTAACAGCGAAACTAATATCAGGCCTAGTACATAACATGGCATACATTATGCTGCCCAAACATGAAGCATAAGGCTGGTTAGACATTCTAACCTCCTCATCTTCTGTTTGCGGACTCATCTTCTTTGAAAGATGAATTCCATGTCTGAATGGTATGTTTGCTGTCTTACAGTTACCAAAATTATACCGTTCCAAGATCTTATCTATGTACGTTGATTGGGATAACCCAATCAGCTTCCTTTGTCTATCTCTATAGAGTTTTATCCCTAAAACATATGAAGCTTCTCCCAGGTCTTTCATGGAGAAATTCTTACAGAGGTACGCTTTAACGCCTTGTAACATACCTAAATCATTTCCAATGATTAGGATGTCATCAACATACAGGACTAAAAATACGACCATGCTCCCACTGGCCTTCTGATACACACAGGATTCTTCTGAATTCTTGAGAAAACCAGACGATCTAATAATCTCGTCGAATCGAAGATTCCAACTTTGTGAAGCTTGTTTGAGTCCATAAATGGACTTCTTAAGCTTACATACCATGCCCGAGTTTTCGCTGGATGCAAATCCTTCCGGCTGTTCCATATAGATTTCTTCATCAAGAAATCCATTTAGAAAAGCCGTTTTGACATCCATTTGCCAAATCTCGTAGTCATGATACGCAGCTATAGAAAGCAAAATCCGAATAGACTTAAGCATTGCAACCAGTGAAAAAGTCTCATCGTAGTTGACGCCAGGTCGCTGCGTGTAACCTTTTGCAACCAGTCGGGCCTTGTAAGTTTCAACCTTACCGTCAGGCCCTCGCTTCCTCTTGTAAACCCATTTACAGCCGATAGGAACAATTCCCTCTGGAAGCGGAACCAAGTCCCAAACTTGATTCTCATGCATTGAGTCTATCTCGGATTTCATGGCACTTTGCCATTTCACGGAGTCGATGTCCAACATCGATTCTCTATAGGTGAAAAGATCTGTCTCTTCTATAAGAGAACATCCAGACTCCTTTCTTGTATCAAATACAAGCGTTCATGAGGTCTAGATACCCTTTGCGACCTACGGAGTGTATGTGTTGAAGGTCCTTCATCTACTTGAACTTCAGGTTCCTCCGTTGGTTCATTGTTTTCAGGTTGTACTTCATCAAGCACAACCTGTCTATGATCACCACCTTCAGACAAAAATTCTACTTCTAGAAATTTTACGAAGCGAGCTACGAATACATTTCGATGCTCGGTATCATAGAACAGATATCCCCTCGTATTCGGAGGATATCCAATAAACCTAAACTTTTGCCCTCGAGGCGAAAGCTTGCTTTGCTGAGTCACCCTGACATAGGCAGGATAACCCCAAACCTTAATATAATTAAGATTTGGTTTCCTACCGAACCATATCTCATACGGTGTCGTAGGAACAGTTTTTGAAGGAATCTTATTCAAAAGATTTACGGCAGTTAAGAGAGAGTAGCCCCATAAATAATAGGGCAAATCTGTGAAACTCAACATTGATCGGACCATATCCAATAAAGTCCGATTTCTCCTCTCAGATACACCATTGTGTTGTGGGGTACCTGGAGGAGTGTATTGAGTGAGAATCTCATTCTCTTTCATATAATCAATGAACTCACCACTCATATATTCGCCACCTCGATCAGATCGAAGGCATTTAATATATTTCCCAGTTTGTTTTTCTACTTCATTTCGGAATTCTTTGAACTTTTCAAAGGTTTCCGATTTATGTCGCATCAAATAGACATAACCGTACCGTGATAAATCTTCGGTAAAGGTAACGAAGTATGAATAACCACTGTGAGCAGTTTGACTTAGTGGACCACACACATCAGAATGTACGAGTTCCAGTAAGTTAGTGGCTCGGTGTCCAACACCAGAAAATGGAGCTTTAGTCATTTTACCTTGAATACAGGATTCACAGGTTGGAAAGGATTCAATGGTGAGATCTGGTATCAAACCATTCCTAACCATTTGATTAAGGCGTTTAGCCCCAATATGACCTAGCCGCATATGCCATAGTTCAATATTATTAATTTCAGGTATACTACGTTTATTAATTCCAGAACTTAATATATCTTTTGATGTTTGCAGTGTATAATGACCATGCATATTTGGACAACAAAGGATCTTAATATTATTTTTATCATATAAATACAAAGAACTATTCTTAATATTAATACAAAAGCCTTCTGTATCTAATAAATAAAGGGATATAATATTAACCACACATCCTGGTACAAAATGGCATTCATTTAACAAAAGTGTCCCATTCGGCAATGAGATCTCGCATACTCCCACTGCAACTGCATCCAGTGAGTCTCCACTCCCGAATCGCAACTGCATCTCTCCAGGCTTCAGCCTTCTACTTTCCTTCAGCACCTGCAACGAATTGCAAATGTGAATGGGACAAGCAGAATCTAAAATCCAGTTGGATGTAACGGCTTCACAAGCCAAAGATATATCAATAACTGGAAAAATAAAAGTACATGATGTCGATGCTCTCTCCCTCCTGATCTGGGCAATGTAATCTAGACAGTTCCTCTTCCAGTGCCCGACCTTGCCGCAGTGGTGGCATTTGTCTTCAGAAGCCCTTTTGGGCTTTGCTATCTTCGGCTGCAGTTGAGGACCAACTGCCTTCTTCTTCTTCTTCCATTTCTTGTTCTTTCCCTTGGACATTCCTTGGGAAGAAGCTGAAAGAGAAGTAGATCTGGGAGGGCGTGTTGGTAATCCCTTCTTAAGGTCCTCCTCTGCCGTGAGCAACATCCTATGCAGCTCATGGTAGGTGCAGACGGTCCCGTGCATGTTGAAGTACATCACAAACTGTCGGAATGAAGCTGGCAGAGAACCCAGAATGACACTCCTCCCGAGAATGTCATTCAGGATGAGATTATGTTGCCTCAATTGATCGATCAAATCGATCATTTGAAGAACATGCGGGCTAACACTTTGCCCCTCATCCAGACGCGCATGGAACAGTTCCATGGCGACTTTATGAACAATTACTTGTTCTTGGTTCTCGAATGATTATCTTAATCGCGTCATCATACTGTATGAATCAATCATACCATAGTATTGTTGTTTGAGTTTTGGAGAGAGCGAACTGAGGATGTATGATTTAACTCTTAAGTCATCATCCTTCCAAGTTTCAAAAACTCGGCGTTCTGATGAGTGGTATATATATCACTTTTCCCACTCATTTGACCTAATATTTCGTATAGTTTCTCGAGTTTTGTGAACGTTTTGATGTATTTTGTGTTATTTTGCAGATAAAAAAAGTTTGGGAAGCATATGAGACAAATTAGAGGTAAAATGGTCAAAATTGGAAAAAATTGGACAAAAGGGCAAAATCGCCATTTAGGCGTCGCGACGCTGAAGTCTTGCGCGTCGCGACGCCCAGGATGCGCCGAGTCTACTAACGTGCGCCGGGTCAACGGTTCAGAGTTTGAGAAGTTTGACTTTGTTAATGTGCGCCGTGCCACGTGTCACCATCAAAACGGAGATGCTAAAATGCGCATGTGCCACGTGTCGCAATCCTACGATGCCGACAATCACCCTCATGAAGTAAGCAATGACGTCATGAATAGTGCCACATCATTGAGCTCCAGCCGACTTCGCCACGTGTCAAGCTCTCATTGAGCCACGCAGAGGACCCGGCGTCGCGACGCTGAAGGCTTGCGCGTCGCAACGCGCAGGTTAAACTTTGGCCCCCAAGTCTGCCCGAGCCTATAAATAGAGCCTAGCATTTCATTTTTCAAGTGCACCTCCCTCTCTCTTATCTCACATGTAAAGAGAGTTTATCTCTCTAGTTTCTCTCTCTAAGTTTCTCTCTCTAGTTTCTTTTAAATTTAGTTTTGTAATTACGTTTTGTAATAATATTAATTTACTTTTGCTTCTTTTATTTTTACAGTTTTTACTATTCTACCATGATGAGGTAACTTCCCTCTGCTGAGGTAAAAGGTAATTCTTTTACTGTTACTATCTTAGATTAATCTCCCTCAGACATAACATATTCACTATTCTAAAATTTGACTTAAAAAGGAATACCGCTATATTGGTCGGTCGGCAGTTTAATTTAATCTGTTTAAATTTGACTTAAAAAGGATACCGCCAGATTGGTCGGTTGGTAATGTAATTTTGGTTCCGCCTTTATGGCTGGTTATTTTGGTTCCGCCTTTATGGCTGGTTATTGGACAAACTTTACCGCCTTTATGGCTGGTCGGACTTAACTTGACTTAATCATAATACCGCCAGATTGGTCGGTTGGATTTAATCTCACAAGTGATTATGTTATACTAAGGGAGATATCTAAGTTAGTATTTAGTAAAAGTAATTCCTTTTATCTTGGCAGTTTATTTTCATTTACTTTTCGCTTTTACTTTCTCGCATTTACTTTTTAGCATTTATTTTATGTCTTTAAAATTTTCATTAGCCTTAGCTATGTATTGTAACTAAGTTAGTATCTAGGGTTGTGATGAGTTTCAATATAACCGGTTTATAAGGGGTTAGATTATAGTTGGGGTAATTTAATGATGTATTTATTGAGTCGTAATCTTAATGCTCTTTAATTAACTGGCCATTAATTAAATTGTTTAGGTAAACTTAAAATGAACTAGACATAGGGATTTTAAGTTTAAGACCTTAGACTCAATAACCCACGATCTTCCTTAAGGATAAATAAACCTTTTAATAGATTTCCTTACAGGATAGGAATATACCTGTCAGGCGGGGGTAGCCATAATTGGAACTTAAACTTAATGAATCTAGGTAATTTGATTGACATAGACATATGGTTCAATTGGATTATACTAGGTATTTGTAATTGACCATCGGAAGAGGCTTTTACATGATTTAGTGTTCCAGGTTAATAAATCAATATATTACCCAACTATATGATAACCACTTCATCTTTTAAATAATATTGGAATTAATCACAACCCTGGATAGTTTTTTTATAAATTTGGATTTTTCTCAATCTACTTTTAAGTAATTTTATTTACTTGTTTTAAATTTAGAATCATTGTCATTTCAAATCAATCAATCAAACAACCTGTTAGATACTGGTAATAATTGGCCCCATAAATTAATTACAAGGTTTTAAGTCCTCGTGGGATCGATATCTTTTATACTACTTGAACGATACGTGCGCTTGCGTTAAACGTGTGTGATTACGCCGGTCAAGTTTTTGGCGCCGTTGCCGGGGACTTATTTATCTTTTACTATTAGTTTACGGGTTAGATTCGTTACTTGTATCTAATTTTTCTTTTACTTATTGTTTTCGTTTTCTTGTGTTTCAGGTTCTCAGTTAATTAATGAGACGAGCCAGAAGCTTTGAAATCCATCCGCTTGACCCAGAGATTGAAAGAACCATCAGACAGTTGAG